>CALNHX010012646.1:0-23540 GCA_940337035.1 Agriotes lineatus
CCATGACACAAATTCTATCTCGGAGAGTTATAGGAATGATAGCAGTACCTATACTAAGACATTCGTCACCATTGGAAACTACACAAGAAGAAAGGCGTTTAGTGTCGAGACGGAAATAGTCCTGTAGCATCTCCCAGCCTTGTTTACCTAAAAGAGTTCGAGAAGCTCTGGAATCTAAAAGGCCTAGGGCCGGTTGCAGAAAGCAATGTTAAGTCTGGTGTTAGCTAACATCGCGTCAAAGTGAACAAAATCGCATCAAATTTTGTTTACTAATGTATTAGTTACCATAAGCATTTGAAATTTGATGCGATTTTGTTCACTTTGACGCGACGTTAGCTAACACCAGATTTAACATTGCTTTCTGCAACCGGCCCCTAGAATGGCATTTCCAAAGATAGAAACCTTAAGACAGGGTCGTTGATCTTTATCTGCATGACTAAGTATGAAGTCGAGTACAGCTTGATGTTTGAAATTAGAACTTTCAGACTTGTTATTCGGATCAACAATCGGTTCGTTGGCCTTGTGTTTACAGCGTGCTAATCGGCCTCTTAACGACGCTGGACGGCGTTTTCCGAACACGACGGGCATGTTCTAGTTGTATAATCTGGTTTTCCACATCTGTAGCAGTGTATTCTTTTGGACTGAGGGCAATCAACAGATCGATGGTTGGGTTGATTGCAATTCCAGCAAACCATAGATTTAACAGCATCAATGTGAGTCGGACCGGCACAAGCTGAAGGAGTGGAAACAGTAGCTGAATTTTCCACAGAGGCTATATTAAATTTCGAATGAGATCGACGGTACGCTAAGTCTGGTTCCAACGAATTCTTACCATTAGTTGGAGGATTTCGAAAGCGTGAGGTTCGTACTTGAGTGTCTTCGATTATCTTGCATGTACGAGTGAGATTTGAGATAGTGATTACAACTTGTAAGGCGAGTTGAGATTGAAGATAAGGTTGCAGGTTTCTTCTTATCAAAGTGAGACGTGTGGTTTCCAACGGCACTGAAGGTAGGCGTCGGAAAAGATTTTCCATGACCGCGATGTAGACAAACACTGGCTCATCAACACCCTGGGTACGGTGTCTTAGCTCATTCCATAAAGTTGCTTCGTAGTCACGCGGCAAGAAGGTTTCTCGAAGAGCTTTGGTCAGGTCATCCCAACTACGGATGGTATCACGAATAGATCTGTACCAGATTAAGGCGTTGCCGGTAAAAAGTTCTACGGCTGCAGTAAACAGATGTTCTTTAGGTACTCCTCTAGCCACTCGGAGTTCTTCAATACGTTCCAAAAAGCTTGTTACGCCACTTTCACCATCATATTGCATCTTCCATTTATTGACAGGAATAAAGTTATGTTCAGAGGGTGCACGACTCGATGTAACCATACTAGTGCTATGAAAAAGTGAAGATCTTCGCTGTGAGGCATTGAGGTTGAAGTTTACGTTGGAGCTACGCCTAGGTTTAACGTCTGGTGGAGATGGTTGTTCCTGATAATCGTGATAAGTATCGGGAGCTCGAAGTAGAGAGGTAGCAGCATCAGGTTCATCTAATGAAATTAAATCTTGATCTCGTTGATTTTCAACCTTGCTTTCAAGATCGTCAAGTAATTGAAGGCATTGGTTCACTGCTTCATTTTTCAGATTAGCCAAAGAATCGATAGAAGCGATTCTCTCAAGGCGGCCATACACATGTAGGAGACGAGTATGTAACCTTTTAAAGTTGTTATCCTTTGCAGTGGAAAAACAAATGCCAACTTCTGCAGCAAGGATTGCTAATTTAGCTGTGCATGCTTCCAATTCTTGAGTACTATCAATGTGGACTTCGGGGAAACTAACGTTGCCACTGCGCTCCATTCTAAGTCGAGGCCTAAGTAATTTGCGTTTCTCCATGACATTACCTTGGCAAGAAATACCCCTAACTAGTAATTCATAATCGAGTTCATCGACAAGTAGGCGATCAACGTCCATCTTCGGGTATTCAAAAGAGTGAGAAAAAGGGAAGAAAAATAGTCTAACAGCTAACACTACTATTCAAAACTAACTAATGTGTTGTATAAACACTCGAATAAAATTACTACAACTATCAAAATCTATTATTAGAACATTAGCCTATAACTAACCCTGCAAAAAAAAATTATCAGCAAGTAGCTAAACGATATCGCAGGATACCCAATTATCTAAATTACATGCACCTGGCAACTCATGCAACCCAGTAAATCTATCTAACTGACATGCAGTATAAATACCATACCACCAAGACTAATTCTAAATGTATAATTAAATATATCGAGAGCACAGCTAAGGGGAACAAATTTGCTCAAATAGCAGAAATCGAAACCAGGGAAAAGTTCACTTGATTTCGGTCAAGCGAAAATGAAGTCAGATCAAGCAAAATCGGGCTCCACGACAGGGTGCCAATTCAGTTCTTGTTACCGTGATTACCGTTACTCTGGTGGTAAGAGGCGGTAAGCAAGAGCAGCCGACTTCTCAGCCAGAGGAGGGCGTGGGTCATATACGAGACTCAAAGCTTCAGCTAAAATAGAAATACGGGCGCCAGGTAGCAGGTAACCCAGCTCTTGGCTAATCGCACATAAAGGCAGACGATAAGATGCGCTACCAAACACTTCCTAAAAAGAGATACGGCAAGGGGGCATAAATAAAATTCGCTGACCTAGGTAACGATTCAATATAATAAACAAATGGTAAAGAGGTTCCACAAATATTTTACACAACAAATAATACGGAGTAATCCACACAAAATCTCAATAGGGAGATCATATCACAGCTTAATATTACCAACAAAAGCATAAGGTTAAACTCACCACAATACTGCCAGTTTCATTTATATGGGCATAAAAGCGTAGTTGACAATCAAGCCCAAATTAAATAAATAATTATAAACGGTATGTTTAAATAAATAATTATAAACGGTATGTTTAAATAAATAATTATAAACGGTATGTATATGTTACAAAATAGTAGTATTAAAGAAAAGAATACAAGATTAACATTCAACTTGGCCAAATGCACTACTGAATAAATACTTAGAAAGAGTTCGAAAGCATCGTGGCTTCAACACAACTGTTAAGACTGAAAGCAAAATTTAGAATGCACGTTGAATGCAACCGAACACCCAGTATGCAAGGCTTAACTTTTATTTAATTAATAATTGATTTATTCCGACGCTATCACGGGCCTACAAGATCTTGTTCTGGTTCCGTAAGGGGGAATTCACGATAATGCAAGGCAATCTGCATTAAAACGGTCGTGGTGCGAGCATTACCAATAATTCTCTTGCACGGCAGGGCGCAAATAGGTAATATTATTCAACGGTGGAATAGGTTACGATTGAAAATGAAAGCATACTTTCATGCACTTGACTTCACAACGAAGTTACAATACCGTTAAAATTTAGTCCGAGATCGGAAGCAAAGTACAATACCGATAAAATCTAGTCCGAAATCGGAGGCATCTCCGTACGTATAACCTAACTAGCTGGATGCTGATTAAAAAGAGCTACCGCTAAATATGGTTGGCAATAGCAGAATCAAACTTATTCCACAGGTGAGTTCACCGCTTAAGAATACACGTTAAAATCAATCGTAAGCTTATCGAGCACATTGCAGCACCGTGACGCAATTGTCTCCAGGAGGGGCTGGAGATTCGGGAGTTCGAAACGGAAATAATAATCTGACAGACCTTTGCGATGGGCTTCTCTCCGGCTGCAGTGGCCGTAAGCAGGGGCCGAGGTCAAGCAACAAGCGACCACCGAGTAGCTGTCGCAGGAGGTTTGACAGGCAATCGCCGGTGCTATCCCGTCGTGCGGCTCAGGTTCGAAGAGCGGAGCATTGCTCGATTCGCCACCAAGTAGGTAGGGCTGCTAGCACGTTGCCAAGCGAAGGGGGTACTGCAGGTACGTAGCCACACGGAAATACTGTAGTTATGCTCCCAGGGGAAATAAAGCTAAAAAGGGCAAGTAGCCATAGAATCGAAATGAATAAGCTTAGAAAAACCACATACCCGTTTTAGATCTTTACGCCTGCGCTTCGCCAAAGAAGTGGACCATGTGCTTGCTAAAGCAAAATCCCCAAACGAAGTTTGGGCTAGGAGATCACCGCAAATAACATTCTCGGGGCCTATACCAGACCAGCCGCGGAATCCATAACACAACAAAAGCAACCTCCTACGCAAGATGTGCCCGAATAAATCCAATAAAGTTACGTCTCCAAGACGTGAATTTTCGAGATACCTGACTTTAACAGCACAAAAATGGCGAATGCCAAGATGGTTTCCAAAAACTGATAACCAAAAATCAAATTTTGGGAAGGGGTCAGATAATATCAGTCCAATATGCATAAAGTGAAGCCTACACACCAGGGGCTCTCAGGCCTGTAATTCTTATCAAATGGCTTACTTAGATTGAAATGTAGTTTTCAGAAGATCTAAATGCTCAGTAATGCTGTAAGAAAAATTAAACTTGAAGAAAGATATGGCAAAAGTTAATTTTAACCAAGATTAGGGCATATAATTAGATAAATAGTTGTAGATGATTTTTGAACCGTAACAGACTATCTCTTCAACCTTTTTATTTAATTTTCGGTATTTCGTTTTAATACTTTTAAGCCTGTCGTCTAACTGTGATTTAATCACAACGTCATGAGGCTGATCAGATTCTAATACGTTTGAAATTTTTCTCTTCTTTATAATAATAATAATAATAATAATAATTTATTATCCATTAAATATATAAATTTGTGGAATCGTCATACAAATACAATAATATAAATAACAACACATTTAAATTGTACCATAAAATTATTAACGCCAACTTATTGTAAAAAATTCGTCTAGTGAATATAAACAATTGCACTTTAATACAATTTTAAACTGGTTTATGTTCGATATGCTCACGGACTGAGGCAAAACATTATACATTTGAATTCCTACCACCATTTTGCTCGACTGTTTTAATCTATGTTGAGGTAATATTAAGTCAGATCTATATCTAGTTTCGTAATCATGATTTTCAGTGTGGGTACGGAATTTTTTAAAATTTTCCTTCACATAACAAAGGTTTTGAAATGCAATTAAAGAAAACAAAGAAAGAATATCCAGCGTAATAAATAGAGGTTTCGCATGTTCAGTCCTTTTCTTGCCCATAATACTACGAACAGCCATTTTTTGCAACACGAATATTTCATTTAGATAGGTTATACTCGAAGTACTCCAAGCAAGAAGTCCATACGACAGTGCCGAATGAAACATAGCGTAATATACTTGTACAGCTACTTCCTTAGATGCTACAATGTTAATTCTACGTATAGCAAAGATACTATTTGAAAGTTTAGCGCGTAAATAATTTAAATGACCTTTCCAAGATAGTTTGTTGTCTATTTTAACGCCTAAAAATTTAACATGAGAGCATTCAGAATCATATTAAGTGAGAATTTCATATGTTCAGTTTTCGTTTCGTTTAAAATTAGTTTATTTGCACTAAACCACATCTTTGATTTGTTCATCACTTCATCTTGAGATTGAACCACTTCACTACTATCACTTCCAGTAACTGAGAGGGTGGTGTCATCTGCAAACATTATTACGGAGGCAGTACCGGCGGCATCTGGTAAGTCATTTACGTATAACAAAAATAAGAGTGGCCCAAGGATAGTCCCTTGGGGTATTCCATGGGCAACGGTAGTTTCCATGCTCAGTTCATTGTTAAGGCATACTACTTGCGTTCGATTTTCTAGATAGGAACGCAATATGGTAAGAGCTTTACCTCTAATGCCATAATACTCGCACTTGTTAATTAGTATTTCGTGACATACCATGTCGAAAGCACGAGATAAATCAAGGAAGATGCTATTCATGCAGATTTTATTTTCAAAAGCGTGGTTTACGTTTTCTATGAGTGACAGTATAGCATCTGTCGTAGAACGGTTTTTCCTGAAACTAAATTGCTGGGTTGAAATAATGCTGTTTTTATCTATAAATGAAGTTAATCTGTTAAAGAGGATCTTTTCGAACACTTTGGAGAAAGTCGGGAGGATTGCTATCGGACGGTAGTTCGAAGGATCAGTATTATCGCTGTTACGATACTTTTGGAGTGTCCCCCGTAGTATTGAACTTTCGCTAGCTGAATTTTTGAACTTGAATATTTATGGTTGGCTTTGTCAATTTTTGCATGCTTTAAACTAGGTATAATTAGCTGTATCTTATTTTTAATTATTTTCCTATAATTATCAAGCAGTTTGGTAAGCAACTCTTCGAATAATTACCCATATTCTACTAATTAAATTTATTTTGGTCATATTCCTACAGATATTTGTATATGGCGCTTAGGCAACCCCTGTTACAAATTATTCTGCACTATTCTATTTGTTGCTAGATAAAGGATATCATTTCTTGCAGTCAAATTTTTCAGGCTGTTTTTTGCATCTTCTGGCCCAAAAATTTTGGAAAGTTTTGATAACTGGTAACTGGTGGATTTTTGAGCTCTTTCCCATTTTAAACTTGGTGCAGGCTGCTAGTGCCTCGGCCGTGTGCTTAAATTTGTGAGCTAATTAGTATAGCTCGGCTCCGTTTTGATTTGTCGGAGGATCTGAAAAAGCACATGTGCCCTTAAGACGTTCGTATTTGATTTGGTTATACTTACGTCCTTCGCAACTGCGGATTCGTTTGAGGCCAGCATTGTTTCTGCCCTTTCCTCTGGCTCAATTCCAGCGTGAGGTAAGATAAGGCCAGTTTCTTCTTATTTGGGACTTATTTGGGCGTCGTGCGTTATAGCCATTTACTGTGGGATTGGATTTACTGTCAGATGCCATTCACTTCCTGCTGGATGCATTTCCTGTCGGCTACGATCTTGGGAGAGTTTGGACGCTTCCTGCGAGAGGTTGAACTCCTCCCTGAAGAGGCTTAACATTCCTTGTTCGGCTGCACCCTGAGGGCATCCAAACCGTCGATTTGGGCTCCTGAAATTACCGAGTTGTCAAGGAGCTCTGCAATCTCCTGTATAGTGTATGTATAGTGGCTAGAGAACCGATTACGGTAGCCGATTGCCTTACTTAGGAGTCGCGTGAACCCGTTAATTATTTTGTTGGAACTCTGTTTGCGGCGTTCGCGATTTTTCCCCGTTATTGTAATTTATTTGCAAGCCTCTAAGTAGGTACAAGTTTGCCGAAGGTTTATTCAAGCGATTGCTTTAGCGTTCATTTATGCACCTGATGTATTTCCACTAAGAAAACTGCTC
The DNA here is from genome assembly GCA_940337035.1 of Agriotes lineatus. NCBI lineage: Eukaryota > Metazoa > Arthropoda > Insecta > Coleoptera > Elateridae > Agriotes > Agriotes lineatus. The sequence goes on from CALNHX010012646.1 coordinate 7,249, forward strand.
TGTCACTATATGGCCATATGACCTGGTAGTTTTGGCATTAGAAATTTTGGAATAATTACTTTAGAGTCTTTCTGAGCTGATATTCGGGGTTTCGCATCAGCTGAGCGCTTGCATAACCTGGCCCTGCTATATCCTGCCTCACAGGGATTAATTTTATTTTTTTTTTGTAATCTAATACTCGCTACTCTCCGTTTTTAACCGCGCAATGTTTTAATGTGTTAGCCCATTCACAGGTCATAGTTATTACTGCTCGTGGGCTACTGTTTGCTCGATATTTATATTTATATTTGTATTTATATTTATTATTGCATGTCGCATACTGTGTGTTTTCTTTGGTGTTGCTAGAAATATACAAAGGTTCATACTTATTGCCAAGTATCGCCTTTGCTACTTGTAACTAATTTTGCCTACTGCTTGCTGTGATTTATATATATTTATGTTAGCCATGCACTATAGTACCCACCAATATTTAAAATAAAGCTGTGATCTATTCATTGGTTGTTGATTTGCTTATTTATTTTGACTTGCTGGTTTTTATCTTCGACCTTGTGTAAGGTCCGGCACAAGGAATTGGATCTGAGTCTAGGACCTGGCGCCCACTCCTTTCTTTTTTTGTATTCTCTTTCAGCATAGCTGGAACCCTGCGACCCTCGCGGCGAGCTAGCCCAACTAGGCCGATAGTTACCAGCTGGCAAAATAACCAATATAACTTTCGCCAAAAGGTAAGGCCGACCGTCTATCTTCCCTTACATCGCCTTTTTTAAACACAGGCAAGATTTTAGCTTTTTTAAGTTCTTCTGGGAAATACCCATCTTCTATACAGCAATTTATAATTTGGGCCAGTGGATAAGCTATTTCAGAAGCCACAAATTTCAGGATGTGTACTGACACATTATATAAGTCGCAAGTTCGCTTATTTTTCAATTCTTTAATAATGGATGTAATTTTGTTTGCGTCCGTACTATAAAGAAATACGCTATTAGGATTACTGTGGCGATGTTGGTGTAACATTTCTTCTGCTGATAGATTTGAATGTTGCAGATTATTTAGAAGATTTGTTATAGTTCTTATGAAAAAATTGTTCATTTCGCTAGCGGACACATGATCAAGGTTGGATTTTCTGTTTTCTCTGCCCAATTCATTATTAACAATTGACCATGTGGCTCGAATTTTATTTGGCGCTCGATAAATAAATTGTTCAGTTTCCTGTTTTTTAAGTTCAGATAGTAACTTGTGGTATTTATGTCTTTGTTATTTGTATAGGTCCTTAATAGCGTTATGTTGGTAGTCCTTGGACAATTTATGAAGAAATAATAATTTGTTTTTGGCCTCTTGTAGTACGGGAGAGGGTCGTCTAAGCGTCCGTGTTTTTCTTTTGGTTGCAGTAGTTGTCCACGGAAAAGCGAGTTCAAAATTATATGTAAAAATATCGTGAAATATAGTAAACATGTTTCGACTGGATTTTTTATTTATTTCCAGTCTTCCTTATGTAGTAAATATTTAAAGTAGTTTAGATTCTCTTCTGAAAATCGTACGACACTCGTTAATGACCAATAGAAAAATTAGTTCACGAGTCGTAACGCAGACAACAACAAAATTTCTTGGAAATTTTTTGTAGGTAGACATTACTTCTTTTTAGGGTTTGTGTCGTTACGATTTTCTTACCGAATCTGCATTCGAGCATTAATTCATATCCGTAAATTATTTATCGTGCATTCCAACAACGTCCGAATTTGCCCTCGCGTCCCGCTCGGGAAAATTAATACAACGTTGTTGGAACGCACTCAAAAAAATTTCCGGAAAGAATTAATGCTCTTGTGAGATTATATGTGAAAATTTTCTATACTGTTTACTGCTGTTTTCAAATGCCGATTTACAATTTTTCATATCGTACTGTAAAAATGCTACGTCGTGGTTCGATATTTCTGATTTAAGAACTTGGGCTTCATAATAATTGTGTTTATTTATAAAGATATTATCCGAACCTGCAGATTTCCTAGTTGCTTCGTTGATAGTAGGTCGAAGACCGTAGGACGCAGAAAGACTTTTGAGTTTATCCGTAAAACTCAGGTCCTCCAAAAAATTAAAATTAAAATCTCCGGCAACAATAATGTTTGCATATGGATAAATCGATAAAGTTATTTCAAGAACGTCTTGCATTTTATCGAAAAATGTATTTGTCTTCTCAGTTAACCTTGTTGGAATGCGATATATTTCTATTACAACAGAATTTAATTTAGGAACATAGATAGCTGCAATCTCAATCAGTAGTTCTTGCGTTAGATTGTTTATTAGCTTTATAGGTTTGGTAATGTATTCTTCCTTTACGTAAATTGCAACACCTCCACCATTATTTTGCTTTCTGCAGAAGAAATATGCAAGATTGTAACAATCTAAATTACATAACTTTTGTAATTCTTCGTTCAGCCAATGCTCGCAAAGGCATACGATATCCACATTATACCGTGTGTCCCAAAAGTCTGGAATAAATTCAGTATTTCCTAAAATGTACGTTTCCGGCTAAACTCCTCGAACATGTCGATTTTCATTTTTATTTGAGCATTTTTTGAAATAAAATGCATACATACAGGGTGTCCCGCGTATGAGGTATGGCGTTATCGATGTTTTTTTTAAATGGAAATCCCCTTTTTTTATTACGGAATCTGAAAGAACGCATCTTTTTACTTACGTTAAGCTGATTTTTGAGTATAGGTCACATAACCAAAAATTAAGAAAAAAAAATAAGTTTGCAAAATACTAAATTTGATTTTAAGAAGTGTGATTTTACGCTTTTATCAATGACAGCAATCAACATATCGGTCGTCTTAGTTATTGTCAGGCAGACAACGGTGCACAATTTGCACATTTAATTTAGTTGTTTTAGAAATTACTAAACTTAGTATTTTGCAATTTTTTAATGTTTTCTTAATTTTTGATCATCTGATTTATACTCAAAAATCAGCTTAACGTAAGTAAAAAAATGCGTTCTTTCAGATTCCGTAATAAAAAAAGAGGGTTTCCATTTTAAAAAAACATCGATAACGCCATACCTCATACGCAATGCCAGCCAAGTCGAAAGACAAGTACGAGAAGAGCTACAATGAATTTTCTAATTGGCGGGACACCCTGTATGTATGCATTTTATTTCAAAAAATGCTCAAATAAAAATAGAAATCGAGGTGTTCGAGGATTTTAGCCGGAAACGCACATTTTAGGAAATATTGAATTTATTCCAGACTTTTGGGACACTCGGTATAAAAACAGAGAATGCTCAACTTCCAAAATTTTATTTCTAAAAGATTGTATGTTATGATGATAAACTTTGATGGTGGTTGAGGAGTTAGTAAATAGCAGGTCTAAATTACTGCTTTTAGTGCTTGGTTCAACACGTCGAGATATTACTGAATTTTTTATTTCGTTTTCACTTTCAGTCTTGAAAGGATTTATTATTGCTCCTGTTGGCCATAATTCGGTATTTTTCGTAAGCTCGACTTTACTTTTAAGAACTGTAATTTTAAACGAAGAATATATGGTCGGATACTTAGATGTCATTTTTAAGCATTCAAGAAATGGAATGCCGTTATTAGTTAGATAACTTTTTAATTTTCCTCATTTATATCCGGATCGATTCGGCTAACATATAAAGAAAATGGTTGTGGCACACCCCTAATTTCGCACCTGTCATTTGTACCACAAGTTGTATCCAATTTTTTGTTTACTTTTGGTTTTCGTCTTTGTATTTCAGTCCATTTACTATCATTCTCTTGCGAATTAGATTTTTCTGGCGCAGTAATAACTTTTACCTCATCCTTCGCACATGTGTTCAAGTTTTCAGTACACTTTTTCGAGTAAGAAGTTTTTAACTCAGTTCTTTTCAGAGTGCTGGGTGGCGTTAATACGGACTCTGAATTGTTTATCTTAATTTCGGTTTTCTTAGTATTAGAGTTTTTTTGTGGTAGTGGACAAGCAATTAATAGGATTATCCAGTAATACGTGATTATCCTTCGCCTTATCTTCTAGCAGCCTTAACTTATCATTTAGCAAGTTAATCTTGTCATACAATTCTTTAATCAAGACGTTTTTGCCGCCAATAATAGTTTTCAAATATTGTAATTCATCGTCCCGTTTTCTAATATTTAATTGACTGACCTTGCCTACAGCAGAATGAACCATAGCAGGTAAAAATTCCTTGTTGCAGCAGATAATGGACTTATCATCGGTTACTTCATATTTCTGTAGCTTTGTCACACACTTGTTATGGTAGTAAGTTCCGCAAATTACACGCTTAACAGCAGTTTTTGCACCACAAACACCACACGATGAATCTAGCACGTCTATACCATCCGCCATTTTACTTACTTCTTTGCATCGAATGCATTTGTTTTGTCAACAACCATACAAATTGTATTTAGTGTTTTTTGAACGTATGCCATAGTTGTAGCATCAGATTTAGTTATGGGTTTACCAAGTTCAGTTAGACGACGTTTACGCATGCTCACATGATCCTTATTTAAAATTAAAGTGCTTTGTTTATTGGCAGTATCCAAATTATCAGTTGGATCAGCTAAATTGGTAATTCTCTGTGTTCTATATCGAAATTATTTCCGGTTGTTAATTTAAATCCAATACCAGGGGGACCCCGAGATTGTGGAAGTCCTACTCGCGTTGGAGCAAATATTTGTTGACGTCCAAACTTATCAACTACCATTTTGAGAATGACAAATTACGCGATAACACGTTTTTTTAGCAGTTCAATAATCGAAGCTATTTTATTTTCATGTGAATTATTTCCAGCCCATTTAGAAGCTATCAATAGACGTAGTCTTTTCATGATTTCCGGAAGCGTTCGCCAATAAACAAATTCCACAGAACTGGAATCCGGTAATTTCTTATACAAAAAACCGCCTGTCTTCGATTGGCCTAAAATGGGAGACAAAATGTTCTCAAACTTTGGAGTTTTTGCTAGCTGTGCTGGTCCCAAGTCTCGATACCATTTTCTATGCGCATTCGTGTTTAGAATAATACTCCTATAATTTTCGACATCCTTATCTATGTATTTCGTTGGATTTTTTAATGTTAATAAATTAAACAAACTAGGAGTTACCTGGTAATGCTTATCGTTAAGAACTAAATTATCACCTCTTAAGTGCATTTTAGTTCTGCCCATACGCCACCCGCCAGGTTTAACGTATTTTATACCGTAACGACCAACATCTACATAATATCTTTATTTTGAAGAATGCCCGTATAATGTTTCACTATATCATCGGTCGTAAGGTTTTCTAGATTTTCCATTTCGAACTCGTGTTGTCGTTGTTGGTTTTGTTGCTCCTGTTGTGGATCAAAAAAATCGTCGCTAAACCTACCAAAGCTAGTATAACCTTCATCATTATCTTCTTCATCGTCACTAAATTCAGGTTGTTGTTTTATTTTAGGTTCTGATAGTTGTTGATGCTGAATAGACGTTAAGCGTGTTTTTGGTGTTTGTAACTGTGGTTTCGGCGTCAGTTGTGGTTTTGGTGGTATCGCTGGCTTTGATGATGGAACCCTTTTGTCAATTTTTTTGGCGATTTCTTTCAATGGTTCGATGACCTGTTTATGTTCTTGAAAATATGTTTGTTCTGCCTTTTGAACATCACGTTTATAATCATTAAACTTCTTTCGAAGAAGATTTGCTGCCCCAACTACTTTTCGCTCTTGATTAATTTCAGATGTGCATAACATCGCGATCGATGTTGATATGAAGACAGGTTTAGAAGTTACATGTATATAAACGAATCAAAATTTTTTCTATAACGGCCGTCAGTAACTTCACAATCTTTATTGATTACGAGGAAGTCATATTTGTCTGACCAGCAATGAGAACAAAGGTCTTTGAATGTTTGAAAAGACATGTCAGTATTCACATGATCGTCATATACATGTTTCATGTTTAACTCATCTTGTTTAAAGAGAACGATCAAATTCGCATTATCACGAATCAAATGTTTTGGAATTTTTGCATACGTTTGACAGAGATAAAACGAATCTACAGATTTATGTCGACCCATGCTAAAATACTGCGTAATCTTATCTTGTTTACTGGAAGCAATATCATCGAATATAAAGACGGAATCACATTTTGCTTTATCAGGATCGATGACATTAGCATTTTCATTAAATTCATAGTACCCTATGCCCTTCACCAATTTAAAAATGTTTTTTAAGAATTTATACTTAGACTGATAAAGAGACTTAGAATACACATAAACATTCTTAAATCTTACACCATTCGGATGTAGTAGTAAACTAATTATAACATTCGTTTTGCCTGAATTCGATGGTCCAGAGATAATGCAACGAATCGAATATGGTAATAATTCTCCATGTTTTTGCACTTTTTTAGTTTCAACCTCAACCATATCATCAAGATTTGCAACCGGCAAAGATTGTTTTTGCTTCACGATTTTCATTTTTCTAACCGAAATTTAGACTGTAACCTGCATATTTTTGTAATAGCCGCCCACTACTAATTAATTGCTTCTATTAATAAAAATATCTAGAGCCACCATACATATTATTTTTAATTCTGGGTTCGTCACAAATCAGATAACTAATTTTGGTTCTCAGGGATAATTAAATGAGCGGTCTAGTGATATGCTTGACCTGAATGATTGTACGCCCCTATTTATAATGTAATCTACTTGCAACTTGAATTATTGTTGGCTAACTCATAGCAGAACAGAGCTCTTATTCAAGGTCTGGGTTTACAATTTTAGATTTAAAATTTTGATCGCAAGCCTATGGTGCGTAGGTCAAAAGCAACCTAAATGCTACAACGGAGCTAATCTGTCATATAATTTTACGTCTTTATGAAAAACTAGCAAATGCAGATCGTTTTCGTGTTTGTGATATGAAATACTACTCAATGAGCAAATTAAATAGGTAAGTTTTTTTATTGTCCCGCTTTCTTATAGCGTCGGTTGATCGTGTTTTGTTTCTAGCCAAAAACCCTCCACTTCGTTGATTAGAAATAATGACGTCAAGGAATCCTAACCTCAATTCTGGACTTCTAAATTCTCAATTTGAAGCTACTGAAGCTATTAAATCGCCTTGAATCTGTCAAGCAGCGATGCTATTCCACTCCCGGGTAGGTTTTACGGTGGTACATGTACAATTTTGCTTCACAACTAACCTTGCAATTTTTCCAGGTGCTGTCCGATGATGTCCGGAGAGGTGATAATGTGCCAGATCTTCTCTCAGCGAGCAGGAACCGTGGTGCAGGCCTTGGAGGAGCTGGACTGGTGTGCCGCCGATGTAGCCACGAAGTCAGGAACCTCTTGCTGTTAAACGTAGGCCAAAATAGGATGGCGAACGTCCCTCGGAAGCCGTTGAGGATCGGAAATATTTTGTAGTGGCCGATTTTAAAACCCACACTTGTGCTTGAACACTGCTATGTCGTGAACACTCTGGTAAAGTTTCGGAGCTGTATTTTAATATTTACTATATAAAAATTAGATTTTTCTGGGAGAATAAAACTGGGCTGTCAGTAAAATTATTTTATCTTTAGTTGTTATTAACAATTGCACATCAATACAAATAGGAAATCAACTCTGTTCAATTGACCTTTTTAACAAATAAATTCTTAAAATCTAACTAATTTTACAATTCTACCTTATTTACTAAATTGTCCTTTGATTTTTGTAATCATTGTCTTACATTATCACTCGCGTTGCACCGTTTTAAATGTCTTTTCATTCACTTATTGCACTGACTCATGTTTTTTTTCGCGCACATCCTCCTTTGATCACTTCTGAATTCAATTAAAAGTCCATTTCATTGTTATACTTGCTAATCAATAAACTGTTCGTAAATTCAGCAAATTTCCAATATTGTTGTTCCATTTTCCTTTTTTATTTATGATTTGCCTTTAGCTTTGACCTCACTTCGTGCTCGTTGCACCCTGCTTTGCCTTCCTCCACATTACCTTATTATGATATGCTCACAGAGAATTGTTATTAATGAATTATGACTTGCAAAATACCCTCGACCAGCATCTACTAATTATTTTCATAATCGATTCATTCTTACAAATTTACATTGATTAAATAGAACATGAATCCAACCTCTATTATTTGAGCTCTGCCTTGTTCTTTATGTTAGGAGAATTAATTTCTTTATTACTTGCATAGCTTTGCACATATTATTCCTAAATTCAAGTCTGATTAATTTTTATTTTATTGCAATTAGATGCCATTTCTCAATCTAAGCTTGTCTGAATTATTCATTATTTTGTTGTGCTGTTAGAAGTGAGACTCAGGGCTTAAGACCATCTCAATATATTCTTCTTTCTCTTTTCTCCCCTCTTTCTTTGTCTTTACGTCTGAATAATTGAAACACCGCAAATAAAACTCAAAATATTTTTAATACATATATTTATTAAAAACAACAAAGCTGAAATTAAAACTACAATTATAACATTAAAACTATCGAGAGATAAAAAAAAACTGTTCCTCAGCGGGCTGTGGAAATTCAACATATGAATAGTATGTTGGTGACACTGTACGTCAATGTCAAATTCGAGGTTAGCAGGTTATGTTTTGCGTCATTTTGTGTCATAAGTGACGGAAAACCTAACCTGATAACCTCGAATTTGACATTGACGTACAGTGTCACCAACATATTATTCATTGGTTGAATTTCCACAGCCCGCTGAGGAACAGTTTTTTTTTGGATCTCTCGATATATATATATATATATTAATCCTCTCCATTGCTGGACACTTATAACCATGATGGTACCAATCTACCAATAGTTATGTTTTTTACAAAAATTTAAATGTTCATGCATGTCATCCACAGGCACTGGCATTCTTAACAAAACCGAGTTTTTCAACTTGTCCAATACCATCAGATACAGCTTCTTCGAGTTTTCGTTTAGTTGCAGACGGACGGCGGCGGTGCGCTCGATGAGTCTCCAGATTACGGTATGGCATTAACGTTTTTGATTCTCTTTTAAATCATAGTTTCCGTAATACAATACACAGGCAGGTTACACACCCAGAATTGCTGGTTGATTTTTGATTTAGGAGAAAATCGGCTATTTTCTCGGCAGCAAGTTCCAGCTTCTCAGCCTGGATCTTTAAACTTTCGACTTCTTCAACACCCCAAGTACGATATACCGCGTCGTGGTCGCATTGGAATGCACGAGCTTCAAACTCACATTTAAAACGCTCTGAAGTACTTAGTAAATCAGTGGCTTCAGGCCAGGACTCTGCCGCATAGCACATCCACATTTTACGGTTTAACGTTAACGATAGTAACTGATGCGCAGTTGAAAGGATATTCCATTTATATACATAGACATAAGGTTGATGAACTCTAAAAAATTTCACGAGAATAGATATGTCCGCGACCTTATGATCTTCGCGATGAAAAAGTTAAAAGGTCAAGTCAATGACTCTTTAATATGTTGTGACGCTTTAATCGCTAATGATTCTGCTAACGGTTTCAGTAAATGGATTATACTGAATTATATGGTCGTGTAAAATGAGACAATAAACTTTAGCTTTATCAGGAAAATTTGTACTGACTTCAATTTCAATTCGAACATCTACAGCTGACTCTTTAACAGATTCCAGTTGATGAGTACAGTCAATGACAAAAACTGGACAATCTTTAAAATCTTCGTAGCTAAGTAAACACTTATTCGATTTCGTTTTCCCATAGTAGAATTGTCTAAACCTGCGATAACCGATGAATGCAGTTATATAGTCGTTTTCGGTGAAATTTAAGTTCATTCTTTGATACGAAAATTCCGTTGAATTTAACTGCAGTTTCAAGTTCGTTATATTAGCATGAGTAAGATTAGTAGCATCTTTGTTCTTATTTCCGATTTGGTCTGTCTGAAATGATATCAACACGCATCGTGGTTTATCTGATTGATTTGCATTTTTCAAACGCCATACAGTTTTACTGGTAGATGGCAAAGAATGAAGTTCATGCAACTCCCATTTCCGGTACGGGATCGTAATCTCAGGGTGTGATCGTAGCGTTTCATACATGTCTAAGTTTGCAGCGTCACTTAAAGTTATGTGGGACATCTCCCATGAGATTTTAGTAATTTTAAATTCAAGTTCATTTTCTGCACTCTACTAGCAATTCACGTCGGTTTTAGATCTTATCAATATTGCTTCCATGGGCACACGAACAAGTGCTGTTTGATAATCTTCGCAATACCCAAAGATATGATTCAGAGGTATGGTACAACAAAATTTCCCGTTCTTAATAACTTGTGATGCATTACGCCAACATGAAACACTTAAACCTTCGCTATCGTCTTTCGTATAAGAAACTATTCCCTTTAAGTACGACGTTATACCCGGAAATTTACATACATCGATGATTTCCTGACCCATTTTAAGTTGTATTTCATCAAACAGAAAACATGCTGCATTTTCGACAATCGTATATACTTTGCCCGGTGTCTTAGGCGTAATGGTTCCGGTAATTTTAAAATAACTTGCACTTTGAATTTCAATGCGAATAACATCTGAATTTTTATAGCTTTGCACGTATGGAGTAAAAGATAGATAATCCTCCTTCGTAATTAAATCGTCAACTTGAGCTGTTTTTACGATATTAAGCTGATGATCAGGATCGCTAAATTTAGCTTTCTTGTACGGGGTTGCACCGTTACCATTTGATTGTTTCATCGTCACAACTAGCTATTTGTTTTCACTGACAACTAGGTAAAACTTTAAAACCAAGTCTCGCTAAAAATTTTATATCGTTACAGGTGAGTGTTCCTTTCACGCTACCACCTCGAACTGTACTACGATTCGCGTGTTGCTTATTTTTATAGATTTTCTTAAATGATAACCCCATCTTATTGTTCTTGTTATTATCGTCGTTGTTGTTCTTACATTGACTGGCAAACAAATGGTACTAATTGCACAGTTAACCTATTTTATATCATTAAAAGGCTACGCTTCGGCTTTAAGTTCTAAACAGATAATTGTACGAGTGTCATGACTAATTTTTATTAGATCTCCATTAATATCGACCAAACGGATAGTGATTTCCCTTATCTCACTTACTCGTATTGGAAAATGACGAACTTGAGTTCGACTGTCTTCTAAATTATATCCGGGTGCTACTGATATCGGTATATGTTAAACGCTATGACAAGGCGCGTTGTTTCTGTATGCTCCTTCGGTTATATTGGTTTCAACAAAAATAGTCGATGTTTTAGTAATTTCAACGTCCTTATTACACACATGTTTTTGGTTTGGCTCTAATATCTTAGAACTAAATCCAAGCATCCCTCCATATTACCCTCTTTAGTGAAATCGATAGCTTATATTGAAGTTAGTTCGCATTTCAAAGTATTATTATATAACAGCCGGAAGGAATCGGTACATGGTGTACTCCATAATAGAACTTATTATTGCCAGGATAGATATTGAGAATTGCATTACACGAATAGAATGCTGATACTCCTAATGAATGGTTTAAATCTTGTCGCAATATTATTGGTGTGTCTAACGGGCCTGTAGAAAATTCAGCTCCAAGACCTTCTACAATTATCTCTCTTGGAATGTCGTTTGCCATGATTACTTGACTTCTACTGACAAATCAGTTTATTGAACTCGTTTTTTATACAAAAAATTTAAACATAAATGACCACAAATGTTTGTGTTATAGTTTTGTTCCCGGCTATAATTAAAGAACATTTCGCAACCTCGAAGATAACGTTTCAGTTCAATTGGAGGCTGTAAATTGCCAAACGAATCAAAATAGTAAACCCGATTGCCTCGTTTGCGGTAACAAGTCCAATGTGTACTTGGATTTGATTTATCGTCCAAATTAATTATTGCACTTTCATTTCGCCACGGTTTCGATTTTGGCAAATCGTTTCGCATAAAAACACCTCTAAAATATGGAACACTTTTTGCGTACTTAATTAAATCGTAATTCGTTAACGCTCTTCGAGGTAACCTGATTAGTTTTTTGGCATCTTCTGGTATGGTTTCAAGAACAATGCATATCATTTTCTACATGGCTGCAGATACAATGCTTCACCTTTCTTTCGATTTTGAGCTATAGGCTCCATAGCCTTGTTGTGACGTACACCTTCGTCGTATTGTTTTTTCGCATGCTGGACATTTTCACGGATTTCACAACACTACCAATACCACCTGCCAAGCCGCCTAAAGCACCTAAAGCCGAAATAATGGAAACTATAGGAATAATGCCGCCCTGTTTTGGAAGCTCTATTTGTCTGGGCATCTGCACATTTTTTTTACCCCCGACCTGCTTTATAACTCGTTTTGCTGCAACTACAGCCTTTTTAACTAGCTTTTTTAAGTTTTTATTATTGCTAACATCTCCAATATCAGTTTTCTTAATTACTTTTGTAATTCTTTTTACAATACCGCTACCGAACTTTACGCTACTCCTTTTATGGTTTTTAGGTCTCTTATTGTTTACTTTTTTAACACTACCACCGCCAATCACCAACGGTCCTTGTCCTTTTGCTCCCTTTGATGTTTTAGCTTTTTTAAACTTTTTTTTAGTGCTCAAACGTTTCTTTTCTTTTCTAAATTTCGTCGATGTACTAACCGCTGCTCCTAATTTTCTTTTTCCCGACATTGCAGTACTAACTAGTGATGGGCATAACCGGACAATTTTCATAACCGAATTATTTGCATTCGAATCATATTAATAACCGATTGATTATTTGAATAATCATTCGAATCAATTTTGGCTCTCGATTCGTTTCGATTTCGCCGGTTGGCGGTTTGCCGGTTGGCGGTTCACCGTCATCTGCATTGGCACCGTAACTTGCAGATAGCAGAAGAACTCAGTTAATCGTTAATTATAATAATTGTATAAATGATTTTTATTTGATTTCTAAGGAGTTTAAACCATTGAGAATAGCTATATCAATACTAACCATAAAGAAATTATAAATATGCGAATACAAAGTATCTATTGAATCTATTTTTAGTTCCTAAAATTCTCTAGTAGGCACCCTTCCCTTTTCGCTTGCACATCATACTGGTATATTTTAGAATCCATAATTTATCTAAGTTCAGCCTTCCGCGGTTCTAAGGACGCACACTTAAAATTTTCAACATCGAAATCCACTTCTTGTCCCGACTGCTCCGTTATTAAAAATTAAATATAAATCTGTTACGATATTGGAAAATCTTATTTCGCTTTCTTTTTATCCCTTATTAGGCATAATCAACAGCGTTTCGAAGCAAAAATTTAGGCCGTTATAAATTAATACCAACACAGCTTCGGCAAATCTCATACTCAGCAGAACGTTATCTTTAATAGGAACGGCCCCATAAATTTAACTCGTCGACTGGGAGTCTCAAATGTCTTAATAACATCAACAAGTAGCGGCGTGCCTTACTTGGGTCAATCAAGTACATACGTAGAAAAGGTTATATGAGTTATGAATGACGTATTATTTACAGAATTTCGCACACGCAGGTGGCTGAGACGCGGCACGTAGTACGTATCAGGATGAGGTTATTTTTCATCCGAATACTTGGAACGAAAACCGAGTTACACAGGTTATTTCAATAACCGGATAACCGGTTATTTTTGATTCGAATAAGCCCATCACTAGTACTAACGGCCCACGCTGCTGCCTTTTCACCGAACGACGAATTTTTCGCTTTAAATCGCTGCCAAGCTGCCTCTTCCAGTATCTTATCCGCTTGATGTCGTTGACCTACGTCTTTGTAATTATGATATGCTATATCGTGCTGCTTACACGCTTCGTCCAAATGATTGATGTCTCGATCTCCTCTAGCAGGCCTCTTTTCAAGTTTAGTGCCTATATGAATAGAATAGAATACTTATCGTTAACAAAAGCTCAATTATGAAGGCAACTGATTACACCAACCTGGACCGCAATAATTGTATCCCGGGATGTGGAGCTCCACAGGGAGCTTATTGATTAGCGTATTGATCACACCTCTGTCGTAAACGAACATTTACTGAAAACAATGCTACATACCTTAACCCTTATACCCCCCTAATTCGAGCCGCAATAAAGACTCATTGCTATACAACAATACAATTTATTTGATATACATTTTCAGTGTTTATCTAACACAAATCAAAATTCTTAAACATATACAACATAGCATTAAAACTGATCACATTACAGCTCTAATCTACACAATAAATAAATAAATAACATTCTAAAACTTTGACATAAATCATTTTCTATACTATACTTGGTTAAAGATTCATTTAAATATTTTTTCTACTCCTTTATTAGTAAATTGCTCATTAAGCACTGCTTACTTGATTAGTAAATTCGTTGTTACAAACAGTGTTACGTAATGATAATGACTAACACGTAATTTTTTTTATTACGTTACAGTTAGCTTCTGTTGTTTGTACGAAGCGGTGTAGGGATGTGACTGCAGCCTCCTAATTTTTAAGATGGTGTGACAGATGATTTGACAGTTAATAAAATATTTCTTTTTCGTTTAACGAAATGAGTGTGATCGTAGAACAAGTATAGTACGCAACTCGAGCTATAGAGCAATTACACGCTCGTGGAATTACACACGCGCCGCTACGCGGCTTGTGCGTAACTTTTCCAACGCGCGTGTAATATGCTTCCTACAGCTCTCGTTGTGTAATATACTATTAAACCTTCTATAAATTTTTCTAATCTTTCATATAATATTTTTCGTTTTTTTTTTGTAATCTCTATAACGTCTGCGCTTCGCTGTGTACATCTGCAATGAAATTTCGAGGATAGAATGTTATCACTTCACGAACGTTATAATAATATATTGCAGGAATATTCTCACAAAACCTTTTAGCATGGAAAATAATATCAATAGTCGAATTAGATTTATACATATTGGAGACAATTCTAACAAACGTACAATAAAAGTCGTAAAATTTTTGCGCCTCTAGTAACTCTAACTTATGAGTTATTAGTGAAGCCAACGAACATAAATTTAAGAAGTCATCATACGTTAATATAATACATTGTTTATTCAAATCAGTTATTATTAGGCTTATCTCACACTGTATTACATTTCTAAATATAAATTGTATGTCAGTTTGCTTTAGATCACCAAATAGTAATGATGATTTTATATTTAGTGGACATACTTCTTCCGTTACATACTCCGTAAAATTTTTTCGAAAAATTTCCTAGCTTTTAGTTCTATTCTAGAATGAACAAACGATAACCACTCTTTTTGCGAAAAAATAATGTTTGCAGTTTTACAGGTCAGATTTCCACAATTTACACTCACAACTGGTTCATAGTACGTATTAGGACTAAGACCAACGTCTACGAAATTGGCACTGGTATACCAACTTACAGTTGCGCCCGGCTTCTCCAGTTGATACCTTGATGCGTCAATTAGCATTGGTTCCTTATACAGTTCCTCCTTTAGGGCTACATAATTGCAATTGCTGTCCGTGCAATTGATGTTGCCATCACTGATGCTACTGATGTCGGTTTTACTTGACTGCAGTTCCGCATTATCATTGTTGATTGCATTCGTTGCTGGTTATGTTTGTGTTAGTTCTGCGGGTTCTGGTGATAATGTCGAACCATTACCATAATACGTAAAATCGCCATAGGGAAGGCAATAGTCATCTTCTAATATACAAATTCAGCTAGATTTTGATATAAAAAAAGGAGGACTATTACTTACTTAAAAAATCCATGCCTGACACTATATCAAACTAAACACCAACAGCGAAGCACGCGCGAGCAAGACGCAACGAGATTATTGAACCCTCTATTTCACCTTAAATAGAAATATCCCCACCTCTCAAATAAAACAATAAGGCATTGATATATCAGTACTATATTTAAACACAAATATATAATATTATTCTTATTAGAAATAACATAAAACACACGTTGTTCATATAATATTTAAGATAACCTAATTTAAAGTCAATGACCCGGTTCAGGGTCAGAGTCAGAGTCCAAGTCAAAGCCATATTTCACTTTATAGCAACACAAGTGTCGCAATCCAATGCATGGAAAATATGATAACGGCAAGCGTAACATTTCGGCGTGTGTCATCTCTGCTAAACCCAGCATCCTATGCATCAAAATTGGATCCGAAAGGTCCATAATGGTACTAGTCGGCAGAGGTTCTTCGTGTTCCACGTCTATGGATCAGTTCATTTGTTTTACACTCTTGTAATTGACTAGATGTAAAATTCTGCAATTTCTCAAATTCAATTTCTAAAGATGTTGTCTTTGCCAGCAAAAAATCCAGTTGAATCTTATCGTCTTCACAC
>CALNHX010012647.1:0-23522 GCA_940337035.1 Agriotes lineatus
AGGGATTTTATTACCAATAATTTTGTTTTCTAGAAAAATAGTACAGTGTGTTTCACTTTACATGGAAGCACCCCTTTATTTTCTTTGTTTTTGTATGAATCGATTTGAATTTTTTACCAGTTGTACAACTCACCAAGAGCCATCTATTCATGTCCTTGAGCGCTAATGACGTTGTTAGCCTGGCCTACTACGATGAAGAACGTGGGTCGTATTGTCAATATTTTGCGTCGCGTTAGAGTTACAGCAAAAAGTTATTAAGAAAAGTTGTTTAGAATCACAAGAGTACCCCAGATACCGATTTTCGTTTAATAATTCGAATTTTTAATTTTTATCCATAAATTTGTCAAAGTCTCAAATTTCAACTTTGAATTTGGTATCAAATGGTGCCATGGAGAAACAGCATTTTTATTATTGTTGCAAACATCATTAGCTATTAATAATGGCTGAATTACGTTTTCCGCCAATCGTACTAGAGCTGTCACATTATTGACAAAATTTTGTTGAGCAAAGTCAAACATTCCATTACATCAGCCGTTGCTAGGTAATTTACAATAAAACTGTACAGGAATAATTCAAACATTCGATTACATCAGCCGTTGCTAGGTAATTTACAATACAACTGTACAGGAATAGTATTCCCGGCCTAGGCAGGAAATATTCGAGTACTTTTTTCTATTTTTTTTAATTGCTCGTATCGATCGGCGGAAAAATAGTATGTGTATCTTGGACAAAAAGCAACATTCCCAGACTCCTGTGTTGTTGGGCTCGGCATTTGCCTCGCCCAACAATATTCACAGTCGTCTGGGAATGTTAGGCTTTTCGTCCTAGATACACAATATACTATTAACTGTAGCTGAGAAAGTAGAAATAATATTAGAATTACTGGTGAAAATGCAAGATCCAACAGAGAAGTAGCTAGAATATTTAATGGAAGGCATCCAGGGCGTGCACCTATTTATCCTGACACAAATTAAAAAGTTGATTAATTTTTTAAACAGTTCCAGGTTAAATAGGTGCACGCCCTGGATGCCTTCCATTAAATATTCTAGCTACTTCTCTATTGGATCTTGAATTTTCACCAGTAATTCTAATTATTTCTACTTTCTCAGCTACAGTTAAACTTAATTCAGCCATTATTAAAATAGCTAATGACGTTTGCAACAATAATAAAAAATCTGTTTCTCTATAGCACCATTTGATACCAAATTAAAAGTTGAAATTTGGGACTTTGAAAAATTTATGGATAAAAATTAAAAATTCGAATTATTAAACAAAAATCGGTATCTGGGGTATTCTTTTGATTCTAAACAACTTTTCTTAATAACTTTTTGCTGTAACTCTAACGCGACGCAAAATATTGACAATACGACCCATGTTCTTCATCGTAGTAGGCCAGGCTAATAACGTCATTTGCGCTCAAGGACATGAATAGATGCCTCTTGGTGAGTTCTACAACTGGTAAAAAATTCAAATCGATTCATACAAAAACAAATAAAATACAGGGGTGCTTCCATGAAAAGTGAAACACACTGTATAAAAAATTTGTCTTACTCTTTAAAAAATTAATATAAAGCCAAAGAACAGTAACATAAAACTGCACCCTAAATGGTAAGAAATGTGATTCCATATTTATAAATTTTCATTTCAACAAGAAACAATTTATATTGCAAATACGGGACCAAAAAAGAGAAATGTTGAAGAGAAATATAAAAATAAATATGCAGCTAATTATGAAAAGGACAGAGGACAGGTTATTGAAAACACATTATAAAAGTTACTTAAATCACTTTGATAATGTGCATTAAAAAAAGTTATAACGATTGCATGTCAGTGAGTATTAATTACACCTATGTAATCCGACGTTTCTCCTCTTCGAAGGAGTCTCTAACGCTTAAAAATGCTTGTTTGCTATTGCTCGTTATTTTACTGTCATTTTGGATAAATGTCACATTGACAGTATTATAAAACAAGCCATACTTAAAGCAGACCTGACCAAAAACTTAAATAAAGAGAGAAAATTGTGATGTCACAGAAAAAGGGTAACGTGTAGACGTTACTAAAGCACAATAAGCAGCTCCAGTTCATGTTATGCGTTTGGCAGTACTGAAGTCTATTGCTGGCGATACTGTAAGTCTATGTCAAATTCGAGGTTAGCAGGTTAGGTTTTGCGTCAGTCTGTGTCAAAGCTGACGCAAAACCTAACCTGCTAACCTCGAATTTGACATCGACTTACAGTGTCGCAAACAATACATTTCAATATTGCCAAACGTAAAACAAATCATTGTTGCTATGGTGTAGTGGTTGCTATGGTGCAAAGTACTACATTATTAAACGATTTTGCATGTAGAAATGTAGTAAAGTACCTTCAAAAATGATCGAACGTTTTTGAATGGTCATGGTTATACAACATATGAGGAATATGTTGGTGGCACTGTAAGTCTATGTCAAATTTGAGGTTAGCAGATTAGGTTTTGCTTCAGTCTGTCAGTCTGTGTCTAACCTCGAATTTAACATAGACTTACAGTGCCACCAACATATTATTCATACGTTGTATAACCATGACCATTCCAAAACGTTCGATCATTTCTGAAGGTATTGTATATTACCATATGAAATGCGATAATAGCTAATTAGTAACAAGGAATGTAAGAACCTATTAACATTTGAGTTAGGCAAGAAGAAGCCAAGACGAAGTCGCGGCTTGTTGCCTGCCGAAAATGTTAACAGGCGATACATTCCGAGTTATCTTATTATATTATTCCCGCTGCTTATTGAAATTTTCCTAGATTTAAAAAAAAATCGTTTGGTTTGTCACCGTTACCTGTGAGTGTCACATAAACACTTGCAATTATAAACAAAACATTTTAAGTCTGCATCTTGCGTTGTTAATTTTATTATCTTATGAACTTAATAATAACATTAAGTTCCGTTGTCAACGAAAAGCAGCAAACAAATATAATCACCGACTTACACGTTTTGTTACTAAGGCTGCATCACTGACTTACATGATCAACAGCGGGAAAAATAATTTACGACATGACTTCCAAAAATTACTGTTAGACGCAAGGCCACTTGACAACATTTTTTTACGCACTCTACTGTACAATTTACAACTGAATTTTGGAGTTCAGATCTTATACAGATTGTACCAAAAGGTTTGACCCATACTTTAGAGTGTATGGAAGGGATTCAATAAAATAGCTTTGTAATAGGAATCCATGACTACCAACAATCTAGGTAGCCTTTAGTAAGTTAAAATATGATGAATTGCTCACAAATGATTAGTTTATTATTGTTACTATTAAATAAGTTTTAATTTGTAACAGATTTGTACATTTATGAAGTAGTGACGATATATCATCTTGACCATTTGCCTTTGGAGGTGATATTAGGTGTATTTAGATGCAAGTAAACTGTGTAATCATGTTATGCCCACAAATGCATTTCCAAGTAATAGCTCAAAATTTATGTGATATACGAGGGGGGGTCCATAAATTCGCTCCCGAAGTGTGAAAGAAAGGTTCTACAAAAACTTCAATATTTTTATTTTTCAAGATAACCCCCTTTTACTTTAATACATTTATTACATCTACCAATTAATTTTTCTAAACCTATAAAATAATAACTTTTATCTTTATCTTCAAAATGGCTGTTTACAGCAGTAATCAGTTTTTTGTCCCCTTAGCTCCTTTTTCAAATTTGGAAAAAGATAAAAATCACTGGGGGCTAAGTCGGGACTGTAGGGTGCATGGTTAATTTCTTCAAATCCACATGCCTGTAGTGCGGCCACTGCTACTCGAGCTTGGTGTACAGGGGCATTGCCATGCAAGAGCAGCACGCCTCTGGCTAGTTTTCCATGGCGCTTTTCTTTAACCCTTCAGTACCCGTTTACGGTCTGTGGGACCGAGCAAACACATGATGCAGTATATTACTTAATGTTCTAGCGTTAGTTTACCGCCCATTTTACTACCTTCCTATATATTGGCATTGAAGATCCGTATGCAGTTTTGAGTTCGTGCGTGCAGTGGTTTAAAAGTTATTTATAATTTCGGTTTCAGAGACCAAAGCGGGTACCCGAGTTGTTTTTATTTTTACCTTTGATATTCGACTAATGTGAGAAGAAGGAAGTATTTAATGCATTTTTAGTAACACTGTTATACTAAAACGTTATTATAGTCATGGCAGATTTTATGAGAAAGAACAGGCGCGACTAGAACAGACGATGCGAGATATAATAGCGGAGGAGGATATCCATAACGCGTTTTATGATGATCTGCCATCGTCTGACGAAGATAATTTATTGAAAACTAGGGAAATGAACATTGACACTTAACATGAAATATCTGATTATGAAGACGTTAGTGAACAAGAAACTAATGCCATAAGTTATCTCATTATTTTTATGGAGGTGGCAGAGGGTGTCGGTCTGCGAGACCGGTGCGGGTACTGATGTCTTACAATTTTGAACGGGTACTGGAGGGTTAATGGCCTCTTTCAAATGATGTAGAATGTTGGCATAATATTCTCCTGTTATCTTTGTATCCTTTTCCTTGTAATCAATTAATAGAATTCCTTGTGAGTCCCAAAATATGGTTGCCATAATTTTTCCGGCCGACTGCGCAACTTTAAACTTCTTGGGATGCTCTGTACCCTTCCGATGTCACTGCGTCAATTCTTGCTTTGATTCTGGATCGTAAAAATGAACCCAGGTTTCATCCCCTGTTACAATCTTATCAATAATTTCTGCTGGATTATCCCTACACATTTCCAAAAACTCTACATGTTGTCACGCGCGCTCGTTTTTGAACAGGTGTGAGTAATCGAGGCACCCATCTGGCAGTGACCTTGGACATACTGAGATGATCATGAAGAATCTGCAAAACTGTTGTTTCTGATATGCCACATATCTGTGCTATTTCTTTCTTCCTTAATCTTGCATTTTCTAAAATTAAATTTTCCACTTTTTCCACATTTTCTCCTGTGATGGCTTCAACAGGTCGACCAGAGCGAGGGTCATCTGCTACAGACTCTCTGCCCCATTTAAAAAGCTTGGACCACTTTTTAATTGTGTAGTCCGAGAGAGTAGAATCGCCATATACTGCCAACATTTCTTCCTGAATGGTTGTCGGACTTTTTTCCTGTTTTGTCAGAAACTTTATTATGGCTCTGTATTCAATTTTGTCCATTTTCTACTTTTTTATGCAATTCACCTCACACTTTTATTTATTAAAATTAAACTAATTACACGAAATGGTTCAAACTTTCTAATTACCGTTATGATAGATGTGCAAACGGAAAACATTCAGTTTTCTTTTGTTATCTGGCCTACTAGATATTCAGGGAGCGCATTTATGGACCTCCCCTCGTACAATAGTTTTGAAATGTTCTTTAGCACCTCTGCTTATTTTCGGACATAGATGCCTATTAAAAAATTTTATTTACGACATTGTGTAAAATTAACTTTTAGTTGGCAGTTTTAAGTTTGTAAAATGACTGTTTAATAACATGGTTTTTATTAGTTCACGTCGACAGTAGCAACGTGTTTAAAATGATTTCATTAAACACGTTGTCAGTAGCAACGTGTTTTAAAATTTTTAACCTCGCAAAATTACGACCGGTTGCTATTAATCTTAATTTACATTTAAAATCTTTTTTTATATTTACCGTGTTTTCTAGATTCTATCGTAGATAAAATATTGTACGATACACATGCCTAAAGCACCTTTAGTCACTCGCGGGGCTAAAAACGCTCGCTCACTCGTGTTTTAACTCTGCCTGTAATAGTAATTTACAATACAAGTGTGTGAAGCTAGTCTCATCATCATTTTATCAACATCAACAAATTTGTTAAAAAAAGGATTATGCTGCTGGTACTATTCATTTCAACAAATATAATAATTACAAAGAATCAGAAACATCTTATTTTTTTTAATATATCGAGGGCATGAAATCAGAGGGCCATAAGAGCCGAACTAGATGAAGTTTGTTTATAGATATTAATGACACAAGTTTGATTATGAGCATCTTAAGGAAACGAGTTTGATTGCCAAACGAGGCGGCGAGCCAAGTTTTGCAGCAATCAAACTCGTTTCGTTACATGCCATAAGCAAACGTGTATTGTTCAATGTTTTATCTTCATCAACAAATTGTGGATTCAGCCCAAAAATTCGAAATTGAGTTTTCAACAGATCTTCACGTTTTAGAATCCCCTGAACTCAAAAAACATGTTTTCGTTCATTGGCCTGTCTGCCTGTCTGTCTGTCTGTGGACAGAATATCTCAAAAACTAAAAAAGGTATGACGTTGAAACTTTATATATAAGTTTTGTGTACTATCTAGATGCGACAGCAAGCTTTTGAAGAAAATCGCATAACCGGAAGTAGGTGTTGACTCTTGTGATTTTTAAGTTTTTTCAATTTTTTCAAAAACGGCTAACAATTTTTTTTCAAACTTCACATTTTTAATGTGTATTGATTTTCCATTAGAATACCTCTAAAATGAGTTTCATTTGTTTTGGTTTTTCTTTATTTTATTAACTCCAATTTTAAATAGAACACTCGGTATATTTTTACGTTTTTGAATTCAGCTTAGCATTCTAGAGAAAATTTGTCTCCTCAGCTAATGCTCTATTTTGTACGGTTTTTGTAGAATTTGTAATTTTTTAAAATGTTTGACAAATGCTAAAAAATAAAAATAAATTTTTTGGCTAATTATAAGATCACCGTAAAAGGAAGTTGTGTGCGTGTATCACACCAGATGTTTTTATATAAAAAGCTCTTAACGATATTAAAATTAATTTGGTTAATAGTCTATAACAACACGGTGAAGATAAAATAATTTTATTCACCATATACACTGTGTCCACATTTCGATGCTCATCATTGGTATATCGGTTATTAGAAGACTTAGAGCGACGGTTAAATGGGGAATGTTTTGCAGAATTCAATACTCGTGACAAATCTCATTTTAATTTAACCCTAACTTTTTAAAATTTTGAGATAATTTTAAAAAACCAACATTTTGCCGATTTCCATGTTAATAACTCGATAACACCTAATGTGACCTTTTTAAGACAAATATTTTTATGTAAACAGAAATCCCCGATTGTCATTTGTTTTCAAGTGGTTAGTGCTATCTTTTGTTTTTCATATGGCAGCCACATTGGATTTTTGGTTAGTTAGAGATTTTCAACGATGTATAACATACCTGAATTTTTTTTATTTATAGATGATATATTAACAAAAACATAAACTAATCTCTAATATGAAATTAGTAGGCTAGGAAATTAAACACTAATGAGAAATGAAAACGAAAAGATATGCTAAGTAATCCTATAAAATAACGAAATGATAAAAAATGTCATAAAAGTAAACAGCAAAGAAAGAGTTCAGATTCTCTTAAATAAACTGTTCAATATGACGACCATTTTCTTCCACACACTTTTGACACGTTATACACCTTATGCTAGCAGAGTTACAAACTCTATGAAGTGTGTTTCCGTTTAATGATCTTAGTACATCCAGCACTCTTTGTTTTAAAATTTTCCAAGTTTCTGGCTGTACGATGCCGCACGTCAAGTTTTGGCCTTTTTGTAGGAATTTTGGAAGTCAATTCAACCTCGTTCAGTCTTCTCCTAACTGTTCTTTTACTTACACTTACTTGACACACATCTTCTAAGGCATTTCTGGTCTGAACAGCTGTTAAACGTCGATTTCTGAGTCTGCACTGTAATAAAGCGATCATCCCTTGCAGTTGTTGCTCGTTTCCTACCTTGGCCACATCTTCGCGTGAAAGAACCGGTCTGTCTAAACCTTTTTACATTGCGATGTACAACAGATACCGATACTCCCACGATTCTGCTGACCGATCTGTAAGTGTAGCCATTTTCGATCATTGTTAGAGCTCTAGCAACGTCAGTTGCCGTTAAATCGGGCATTTTTCACAACAACTGAAAAAAAAATCGTAAACCCTCATTGTAAACTAACCAAGAAATAAACACTTCTTTTCAAGAACACGAAAACCCAAGCAATGAGTCAACAATAAAACAAATGATAATTAGGCTCAAATGGGTGGCTAGATTTAATGTTAAATTGCTATTTTTTGTTCATTATATGTGCAGAAGTAACATTTACAACCAAATTTAGTCATATATATCTTAAAACAGCGAAAATATGACTCTAATTTTGCCGGTGTGTGTATTACAGTACTGATATTAGAATAGTGTGAGCGTCAGCTAAAGCTGTTGCTTCTTCCTTCCATGACAATTTTGCCTGTTCTAAGTTTTACGAAATTTCACCAAATGAGGGGTTCCCTCATTTTATTGTACTTATCTTCTGATTTCATTTACAGATATCCTTGATGTGATGTAGTTTTGCTTAACTCTAGGTTTTATTTGCAGGAATGTAAGGACCTATTAACATTTGAGGTAGGCAAGTACAGGCCAAGGTGCAGCCGTGGCTTGTTGCCTGCCGAAAATGTTAATAGGCGATACATTCCGAGTTATCTTATTATATTTTTCCCGGTGCTTATCGAAATTTTCCTAGATTTTTGAAAAAAATCATTTGGTTTGTCACCTGTCACCAGGATTAATTTTTGCGAGTCGTGTTACCTATGAGTGTCACATGTCACAGAAACACTTGCAATTTAGAAACAAAACGTCTAAATCTGCATCTTGCTTTGCTAATTTTATTATTTTTAGGTTTTAAGTTTAGGAACTTAATAGTAATATTAAGTTCTGTTGTCAAGGGAAAGCAGCAAACAAATATAATCACCAACTTACATGATGAGCAGCGGGAAAAAAGTTTTGTTCTGATTTTTAAATTGAATGTCTAACGTATGTCAACGGAAGTATTCATGTCTGCCGAGATTTGATAACTAAAATTGCTTGTTATCACAAAAGTTAATATTAAACAAAAGCTACAATTATTCAATTAACCATGTTGATAAATTTCTCTTTAAGAAACGAGCGTTTAATGCGCATATATGAGTAAAACTTACTCTGTAGGGTATATTTTAATATTTTGAGCTTCGTAACAGTGTTTCGTTGTTTATTATTTTTGCATTACAAACTATTGGCAAATTGTTAAATGTCGTAATTACCTTATGTATGTTCTTTTATAAACACTTAGTATTTGCTCGACTTGGTTTTGGGATACACTGTTTAATATTTGAATCGGTACACGCAAAAATGTATCGTGTAATAATTTAGTAGGTTTTGAATAACTCACTCTGATCTAATAAGTCGTATATTGTACGAGGAAAGATAATGGGTAAAGAATTTAAAAAACCAAACTTAAATAACTTACTCTACTATCTGAGCTATTACAACAAACTCTGGTTTTGTCGCTGAACAGGTAGTTGCCCCAGTCTTTAACAATTCTTCTCCTCTCCCTTTCAATTTTTATTTTAGTGCTCTCATGGAACGTAATTTTTCTGTTGCATTTCGTAATTGGATTTGAAGTGCCCCCGCACTTTTATTTCATTAGTAGTATCTGACTAGCAGTCCAGTGAGACAAATGTCTCATTTAATAAAACAAAAAAGACCGTTTTGCAAATAGAACGCGTATTCACCACACGCACGTATATGACGTCATTGTTGGTAGCAAACTACCAGTCGCATTCGCCTTGATAAAATTTGCCTAGAATCTAACCTAAAAAGTTAGGATTAGGATAATTAAGATAATAATTAGTGTTAGAGACTGAAATTCGGTTCCTGTCCTGACATGACCATTCCAAACATATAACTTTAATAACTTTTTTTTCTATCTCTTACGGTTTCGCTGCTGAAACAGCTTCCCGGACGGACCAGCGTCCCGGACGGACGGAAATCACGTGATTTCTCGAAAACCGGAAGTGTCACGTGACTGAAATTCGGTTCCTGACCTGACATGACCATTCCAAACATATAACTTTCATAACTTTTTTCTCTATCTCTTACGGTTTGGCTGCTGAAACAGCGTCCCAGACAGACAAAACAGCGTCCCGGACAGACACATCTATTAGATAAAGGATACTATTCGAATATTGAAATGAATCGACAAAATTTTCCAATGTCTTAAACTAGCAGTTACATTCTTATCAATTTCTGCTGCAGAAAATTCGTCAAAACCATAAAAAATTTGCAGTCACTACTCCCAGATTCTAAATAACTGTTATTTCAACATAACCACATAGTGTTCATTGCAGGACCGCATTTTAAAATTTAACAATAATTCTACAATCAATACCTAATGAGATTTAGAGGTGTGTTCAAATTGCCCCGCCATATTTTTATTTAAATACCAAATTTTTTACACACATTTAAAAAACACAGAGCATGATGCAAACCCTTTTATCATGGTTATTGGCTGAAACATGTCATGATGCAATCGTTGCAACACTTCAGTTATAAATTCTAATGCATAATCCTTAATCGTGTAAAAAGTTATGATAAGTTACATATTAAGCATAGTTGTCTACTTTTACAGAGTATTTTACAAGAGTCCCAATTCAAATGCAGTGCATCTGAAAGTTGTGAAAATCGTTTTGATATGTATTAAGTTACAGAAACTAAATATAGTAACATATACCTTTTATCCACAGGGTGGTGTCAATTTCAAACAGAGAGTACAGATACCACAGTGCTGGGGAAAAGGGCCAGTACAATGTCGAAGAGAATAAAGGCAACCTGATGTCGTTGTGGAATTCTGAGAAGGGAGCCATTTCTGAGCAGTAAGTTGGTTTGAATGCAATTGGCACTCTTCATTGTGTTAGTATCCTTAGCTACAAGAACCGATTAGGCGTGGACGTCGGCATAGTCGAAGTGTTGGCTCATGTCAAAGTTATGGTTGGACGCAAGTACATATTTAGCCCACACGGACGCATTACTCTCGAGAAGCAGTGGGCCGATATTACCAGTGCATTTCCAATGCAGATCATTGTCCGTGACATTGCCGTGTATGAGGAGAGTTACGTTGCCTACAAGGATGTAAGCTACGTGTTTCCACTGGGTTCGCAGTGTTTTATGCTCGGGCAACCGTGCTATGGTGCTATGGGAGAGGTATGTAACCTAATATAGGTTTTAAGTTGATATTTCCATTGTATTATTTTTATCAGTTACTCTACAGTTCCTCCCAGGCCTTGGCTTCCAAACACTTTCGTTTTTCCTGTCCATATTCATATTTTCAGGTCCTGTCGTGGTGTCTAGGTGCACTGTAATTTTTAGTATTGGGTGCACTGGTAGGTAATTTGAGGTCCTATTCTAGATTCTCCGTGTTTGGAGTACATCCAATACTAAAAATTATGTAAACTCTAGAGTGCACCTAGACAAAGCGAAACCATTTTTATTATTGGTATTGCACAATTAAGGATCATTTAAATCAAACTAATGTACTACCATCTGAATTTAACTTATGGTCGGTATTATAAAACTTATTTCCTAAATAAAATTTACTTTTGAGAATAAATTAATTTACTCCATAGATTTGCGTATTATAAACACAAAATAACTTGATTTGGCTAATAAAGTAAACAAAAGCGCATCAAAACGTTAGTACTTATGAGATTTTCTTCATTAGTAAACAAATTTTGATACGCTTTTGTTTATTTGCCTATTAGTTTACTAAGGAAGTTAATTTACTCCACAAATAGTTATCTAATGATTTATTGATCGTTTATAATACTGGCCATTAATGTAGTTAATACGTTTGCACAGGTTCTGGATAGTAAAGAAAGCTTAAAAAATGGACGCATAAAGCTATGTATGAAGAAATATGATGAACCTGATTTGACTCCAGTGATTCAACTCGATAACGACATCCGAGTACGATTTATGAATTTATATGTGGCATCTACAAAATTAGGTAAGTACAAGTAAAATTTGAAAGTTGGGTGATGTAAATTGCTGTAGCAACAGTAATTATTGATATGCAGAATCGTCTAGATCCAAGTAATTGTGTATTTGTGTATATTTTAAATAGTAGAGGGGGGGAGGGCTAAAATAAAATGATTGGCAAAAAAACTGATTCATGTTTGTAATACAACCAGAAATTGCAACCTAAAATGATCACACCAAAGAATTTTGGATTTTTCCAATACAAGGAAAATAGAGGCTTCTGGCGACAATCATGTTTGATACTCCACTGGTAGATGGCTCAGGTTGTCTCCAATGTGGGCAGATTTCCGGCAGCCAAGTTGCCTACATGCATGTCAAAAATCGCCCAAAATCGCAAATTGATGCTTTCGGTGTTGCCAACTTGATGGAATTTCCACCAAATCTGCTTAAGGTCACTAAATACATAAAGGTACCGCTATTCCATTCCTAGATTTTGTTCCCCCAAATTAAAAAGAACAGAATATTGTAAGAAAGTGGGAGTGAGAGTGAGACACTAATGACAGGAACTAGGGATGGGCGCGTGACGTGAAAACAGTCGTGTCACGTCGTGAACGTGACTAATATTGAAAATCGTGACGTGAACGTGAGTGAAAATTTCCAAGGCGTGATTCACGTTTCACGTTAATTTCACGTTAAATATTTAGTAACAAATGAAAAACTGCAGGGTGCAGCAACTTTTAAATTCATTAAATCACAAATTGTGCCAAACAAGTTACATTATGTGGCTTTATTTTTGGACCCTAATTATAAATCCTTAAAGTTCATACCTTCACATAAAAGAGAAGATTATAATGCAAATAAAACTGTAGATGATAATGATGAAATACATAGCAAACGACTTAAAACTGGCACATCAGCATCAGATTCTTATCTTTCTACACTTAGAGATAGCTCTGACGATCACACATGTAATTAGGATGATGTCGAAACAGAACTAAATTAGTATGCTAAATTAAAATTCGGAAATGTAGATGACATTTTAAGATTTTGGAAAAACAGTGTAAATACGCCACTGTTAAAAAAACTTGAGAAATTTTAAACATACCGGCAAGTTCCGCTACAAGCGAAAGAGTATTTTCTACAGCTGGGGGAATTTTAGAAGAGCGTAGAATTCGACTTAACGCTGAAAATGTTGATTACATATTATTTTTAAATCAACATTTTAATGTGTAGATGTGTAGATGAACTTATTATTCTAATAAAAGTAATGGTTTGTTTTTTATACTCTGCTAACGCTAAAAATGTTAATTACGTTTTATTATTAAACCAAAAATGTATTGTGTAGATGTGTAGATGAACCTATTTTTAGAAAAGTACCTAATGTTTTGTTTTGTATACTCGACTTAACACTGAAAATGTTGACTACGTTTTATTTTTAAACCAATTTATTGTGTACTTGTGTAGATGAACTTATTATTCTAATAACAGTAATGTTTTTTTGTATACTCGCCTTAGCGCTGAAAATGTTGATCCTTGTACGTAAAAGTACTTTCAAACCTACTAATTAAAAGTGTTCCCTAGCAACATATACCTTCTATACTCATACCGATAAGAGAAACGTCACTTCCAATGACAACTTTGTTATTAAAAGTAATGTCTTTGAAGACAGCTACAAGAAATATATTTGCGATAAATCAGTATTTATCCCTTGTCGAAGTTATTGTAGTCAATTTTCATTTTTTTATTTTTATGTCAACTATTCTGATTGCAACATATCACGTAAATTTTGTCAGGTGCAAAACACATTTTTAGTTCTCTTTAGGGTTTTTTCATTGGTTTTAAATTTGAATATTCTGTTCTATCTGAATTAAAATTTTGAAATGAAAGCTGCGTGTCACGTCGTGAGCGGCGTGTCACGCCGTGAACGTGCGTGAACGTGACTGTTTAAAGCAAGCGTGAAACGTGCGTGACGTGAGCGAAAATTCACTCACGCGCCCATCTCTAACAGGAACCCCTAATTAAAAGAGACAAAAGATACATGTTTGCGCAGTTGGCGGTACCTTTATGATTTAGTAACCTTAAATCTGCTGGATTGAGAGCGCCATCTAGTGGCGAAATTTAGTTGTTAGTAGTATAGTGGAAAATCTGGAATAGTAGTTTGTATACCAAGTGATACCAAGACACTGAAGTTCAGCTTTTTTAACAAATGTGGATTTAGTTGCCGAGGCCCGTACTTTTGTAGGTTATGTTGACATTTATCTGTCGCCCCACCGCCTGCAAAAAGTCGTAAAACAATGGATTACTTCACTGCCGACTTCTCGTATTTTAATGACGATTTCGACGTTCTTCACTGCCGATTTCAAAACAAGGATTTTTTATTGAAAACTGGGCAAAGGCAACTATGGTAATAACAATAGGAAGATTTAGAAAACTCATTTATTAAATGTGTACGTACATTTTGATTATGGAAAGTTAACAAAACTTTAAAGACATGTATTGCATAATTTTACAACTTTTATTATTTCATCGTAATCATTACAACTTGTATTACTGTCTTTATCTTTCTCACTCTCATACATTTTTGAGGTAAATCGAGAAATCATGTTCGCAGTTGGTTGAAAATCTTTACAAAAAATGTTGTTACCATAGAAATTACATTTTATTATCATAATAGCATTCAACAAATCTAACAACATTTTATTCCTTAGTTTATTTTTAATGACATTCATTATACTGAATGATCTTTCTACTACAGCATTTGAGGAGTTACAACTCTCGGAACATATATTGCATTCGCGATCTTTCTGGATGAGGGTTGGCCTTGGATTTTTGCTGTTAAGTTGCACATAAACATATCCGTAATTTTTATTTTATTGTATAACCTGCATAACCTGCAACAAATTTACTGTCATTTGACGGAACAGAATGTGACTGCTTTCTTTGATAGTACATGTGGAGAAATATTTAAAATCTGAAGTATTATAAGACCTTCCTCGTACTTAATTAAAAATGTATCTAATTACACAATTATTGAAAATGGATACATACATAAAAATTACTAAGTTTCATTTTCTATTCTGCTTAAATATGGCAACTTTGCATTTTAAGGTGTTTTGTCATGTTGTCCAACCTAAAAGCATTTAGTAACCATAACCTAAAATGTAAACTTCGTTTAAAGACAAGAATAGTATTTAACATTACAAGCCAGGTAAAACAGTTTTTACTGGCGATAGGATTGGGATGACTGGCGAGCCGTTAGGCGAGCCTGTCATATCCTTGAGCCAGTAAAAATGGTTACCTGGTGTGTTTTGTTGAATATTTTATTTGTTTCTCACTTGTAAATAACTAGAAATTTACCATTTATTCAAAATGTCAAACTGACAAGCAACTAAATTCATCAATATGACACATACTAAGGAAGACAACTCTGGCTTTGCACGCTATCATTTATCTATGAGCACGCTTGTAAAATATAACTGGCTATAGTCTATTTTTTTGCTTTATGATTCAGAGCAGGCTTTGAATTTATATTATTTTATTTACAACTGTTAAACAATACCGTTGTTATTTTGCGATTATTTGTCAATTATGATATATATTATTAACTAAAATCACAATACCTGTTGTTTACATTTCATAATTACATCGATACCGCCATAAATGCATGGATACCACCATAATTACATCGCTAATACGGATTTATGTGCATATAATCAAACAGGCCATAAACTGCTTTTTCGAGTTGACAGTTATCAGTCTGTCAGTTTGAAAATAATAATTTACACTTCTTTCGTCCCAAACCTAAAATGGAAAACGGTAGCGACAATAATGCTGTATTCCCCCCGAAGTACGCCAAGCCGGCAAACAAGCTACACAAAATTTACTCCCAGAAAAGTCGAAGAAAACTTATGATATCGCATACAAAAATTTTCTGGAATGAATGTAAATAAAGTAGTTGTAAATAAAATAGCCTATTTCACTCGCATATAATAGCTATTATTAGTACACTCAGATGGCTTAAAGAACTCGCTCGCTTCGCTCGCTCGTTATTTAAAAGCCATCTTCGTGTAATAATAGCATCCATTATATGCTCGTATAATAATATACTATTAGCAGTGTACAACAGTTTAGTTACAAAATATAATTAATGTCAAAATCCAGGTAGCCGGGATTGTCAAGTTGACATTTCAGCAAATCTTAATAAATGCCACGAAAAAGCAGTATTAGGTAATAGTAAAACCAAAGAGGCTATAAAACGCCGTTCTACTAATATAAAAGATATCAATGGTAACTTAAGTAAAAAAACAGCCATCATTGGAAGAATTGGTCAAATCTTCGATGTAAGTATTAAGAATTAAACAGATATAACATTTCCAACAATTTCTTATAATGCTAGCTTTCGAATGCTACACAGAAATCGAAACGAAGTAAAATCACAACTCCAGCAATAACCGAATGATAATATGAATAAAGAAAAGGAAATTCTAACTTGGGAGGAACAGAGTTTCAGGGAAGATATTAAGAAGAAAATTTGGAATTTTTTACTTTCGACAATTTATTGCTGTGTGCAAGGGAGGAACTGAATTATACTGGGAGTCGTTTTAAATTATACTACACATTAACAAATATGGGATATAAATACAAAATTGTGAATGGAAGAAAATTGTGTGAGAAGAGTCATATCATTTCCGCGGATTGCCTTTTAAAGGAAATATTTACAATTTCGAAATTATAGTGAAAAATGTATATCCATGTTTTTGGATGAAACTTTACCAGGATGTGACCTACTGTTGGACTCTGGCAATAATGACAGGGGCTATCATAAGTGTATCAATGGTGACATTTTTAGGCAATGTTGAAAAACAGTTAATTCCTGCTTTGGCCAAATTGAATGGAAAATGTGTGTTAATTATGGATAATGCAACATATAATTCGGTTCTTATCGATAAACCACCAAATTTCTCGTCCAATAAACTACAAATACAGGAATGGTTAATTAAAAGTGATGTACAATTTGATGACAAAATAATAAAGCGACAATTATGGGAGTTTAATTTTACTTTACATATTGACCAAAAGCAATACTAATTGACAAAAAACGACATGGGCATGAAGTTCTTAGATTACCTCTATACCACTGTCAATACAATCCAATTAAATTGGAATGGAGTTTATGTAAGAACTATTATAATAAGGACATAAATTCTCAGCCTCCCTCAAAAGACATAATTGCTAATTTATGGCTTAAATCTCTATCACTGTGTACAGCAAACATATGGAAAAAAAAACGTTGAACACTGTGAACTACTAATATAAAGTGACTGGGCAAAGCACATTGTTAAATTGGTGTGGATGATATACCTCCTGTTATTATTAGGTTGGAAGAATCTGATACAGAATCGGAAGACGAGTTGTATTCCTCTTCTGAATCAGATTCTGGATGATTATCCTGAAGTGTATCCATCTAAATTCTGGTAAATTATATCTCTGAAAATGGTTCTACCAGAGTATTTTGTATTATCTCTTTATTTTGAAATGTCTGTTATATGTGTAGCATAAATAATAACTTATACAACACAGTTCTACAAACAAAAATCATCAGCAAATTATTAATATATTTATTTTTACATTAGTACATAAAATATAGATGTCTAGAAATTTTATGACGCTTAAATAAACGTACTTAAAATAAAGCAATACCTTATTTAATGTCAATGGTTCAGTAATTTTAGCTCTTATTAAGTATAATAGTGCTTATAAGTTAACACATTGACAGTTCTAATGGTTTTTGACATAACTAGTGTTTTTTCCTTTGTCGCTAACTACCTACACTGTTACAAAAATGCAAATGCAAAGCCTGCTCTGAATCATAAAGCAAAAAAACAGACTATAGCCAGTAAATTTTTTACTGGCTAGCCAGTTAAGAAACATTTTCAAGGTGAATACAGTGACTTGATAAATTGATGTTTACAAGTGAGGAACAAATAAAGTAATTTTACACAGTTAAATTGGGAAACTGTCATGGCCAACCCTCATCCAGAAAGATCGCGAATGCAATATATAATCTCCTGCAGCATTTTTCAAATTTACCCTCTTTTTCCAAAATTTTATCGATTCATTTGGAACATTATCTTCAAACACTTCTTCCCAGTGAATATTTACTAAATTGCGGTATTATACACTCGGGCAATCAAAACAGTTTCCACTTGAGTTTTTCAGTGTAAGTTTTTAAAAAATCAGTAAATTTCGAAGGTACTTTAAGTGAACTGAAGTACTCTTTAAATTTGTTTACACTTAACGTAGCAAACTAAATTTATTGCAAATTTACTGATTTTTTAAAAACTTACACTGAAAAACTCGCGTGTAAACTGTTTTGATTCCCCGACTGTACCTCCATAGTTCCTAACTGGTCAAAATTGGTGAACTTTAACGGCAGTTCAGTAAATTTTCGACTTGCTGGATTTATTATTATTTTTGGACTGAACAATTTAATTTGACGAAAGACACCAAGATGGGCTGGCGTGCTTTGTATAAGTTCATTTATAAAACTTTAATAAAACTCAAACATTTTGTTTTTCTGGAAATAACCTGTTCTTGGGATAAGTTAGCCGCCCTTAAATTTTCGGCAAATTCATATCCAAAGTCACAGTCATCTAGATTTAAATAGTTTCTGTCAAAACTCATAGCACCTAACAACAGGGTTAAACTATTATCTAAATTGTTCGATTTGTCTGGCCAAGGACCAAATAGTTGTATTTATATCTTCAAATGCTGTATAATGATCATTGTTTTGTAACTGAAAATATAAATTTAGATGTTATATTTGTTTTAATATTAGTCTAAGCACTGCGTTAAATTTTTTCCACGGCACGGTATCTTGATAACCACCTAGTGTTTGACAACTGAGTCAATTTGTAAAATTTCTCGCCATTGTTAATCAAATCATATATTTTTCTATATTCATGTATTTTGATTACGCTGTTTCTAAACCAGTTATAAGTTTCTATAATTAAAAAATCGATTTTGTCTGAAAACATTTCGGAGCCTTTGAGGCACATAAGTGAAGGCTGTGACATATACACTTAACTAAAACCAAATTATCCAATTTTAAATTAGTTTTTAAAAATGTATAAAGTGAATGGTGCTTTCCAGACAAGTTAGAAGCGCCATCTGAACCAATCCCAAATATAATTTTTTCAATCTAAATTAATACTGTCAAAAAATGTTAAAATTTCATTATAAAGATCTTCAGCTGTAGTATACACCACACGCAACAATGTTAGAAATTGGGTAATAATATCATTTATTGATTCTGAGTAATATCTGATGTTCATACATAACAATTTTTCAGTTGAAATATCTGTGGACTCATCAATGATGAGCGAAAAAGGACTACCCTGCACATCTTTAATTAATTCACTCGCCAATGAAGGTGCGATCAGTTTCTTAATAATAGCTGAACCCTTGGTACGATGCAAATGTAATTTTTCATCACCTCTAGAAAATGTTGAAGCCTGTGACTTGTGTTGCCCTTTAAGAAAATCATTGATTATATCCGTGATATGATACACAGATCTGATGTGTGGGTTGCAATATAACTTGCCAAAATTATTTCATTTTTCTTGGTGGTGTTAGTAACAGTAACAACTGAAAAAAAAATTAAATACTTTAAATACTTATTTACCTACACATACCAAATGATTTTATATTTTTTTGAGATTTATCTAACTGCAAAAGCTATGTTTTTATGCTTTAAAGTAGTCGAATGTTTCTCCAATCTCCCTTATGAGATCTTAAGGACATTTTACAAAGTTGACAAAAGCTAGTATCGTTACCATTAGGATTTTCTGACAGCCAACCTGTATGAAACAAGACTGTATTGTCTGGTACATATTCTACGCACACTAAATGACAGAATGTGCCAATAAAATGTATTGCGGGGACTGTCATTTACTGTGCATAGAAAAAGTACCAGATTTAAGTAACAACCCATCACCTCAAAACTCACCTAAGAAGCATACTTTCAGATTTAAAACCTACAAACTCATCCCACACACCTCACACCAACAACCAACAATCACCGATATGGCCAAATGGCCACTACTAACACTAGATTTTGCTTCCTTTTCCCACTCTGAATGATATTTCTTTTTATACTTGCGCCATTTCCCCATTTTCTATTCTATTAGACGAAAAACCAATTGAAGTGGAAACTAAAACTGGCATGGAAATCCAAGTGTCAAACTCAAATTGTCAAATGTCAATAAGTAAAAAATTGTTTAACCCTTTCGCTGCGGCAAGCGTTTTATACAGTGCTATCTCCTGTGCGGCAAGCGCAAGCTGTCGCGTATCCGTCCGGCTCCCACAGTTTCGAGATCAACTAATCATGCGCACGAATACGGTTCCCGCAGTATAAGCATGGATTTTATCCAGGTCCGTATTTAGGTAAATACATGGATCGCTCTATGTTAACGTCAAATAATATGCAGGCATTAATCTTGTTTTACGGTGTTCTAGATGCAACCTTAAACTTACCTGGTTAGGTTCTAAGCCCAATAATGCAAAACAATTCTGTGAAACATTTATTATGTTATACATGAGAATAATCAAAAACTTCGCTGCAGTTTTTTAGTATAAAAAAAATATAGGAACATTTATAAACAAGAAAAAAAAGAGAATAACAACAAAATTAAAACTTTTGGAGGGTGTGATATTTTTTGAAACAAGGAATTACGCACAAGGGCACATCACAATTTTTACAAGTGTACCGAGTTTCCCTACGAACTTGATGCGTTGCGCACACGACACATCTTTTAGATGGTGGTTTACTAGTTTTTTCAGTAGGCGCATACATAGCTGGAAAATGCCTTTCAATAAGGCGCAGCGGCGAATGGACGTCTTCAGCCTTTCTGCTGGTAGAAGCTCGGGGTTTTGCCTCTTGGTATTTAGCAATTATTTGCTTTATGAGCGCCAATTGGAAATTCGCAAGTGGAATGTTTTCAGCACTACTCATCTTGTAAATGACATGGGCATTTAGGAGACTCATGTCCAGCAAGTGGAAGAACATTTTTTATACCACTTTATCGACTTCCTTACCGATTCTGTTGAACTGAGCAGCATGTCCGTTTTGTCTATGGCCCCCATATTTAAATTGTAGTCGATGACGCACTTCGGTTTTATTATTGAAACGTCGTCTTTGGTTTTCTTTCCGGTAGCCTTCATTTCGTTAGAATGAAGGGTAGTAAGCATCCTAACCTCTCGCTTATCTGCCCATTTAACTGCCAACAAGTTTTTGGTTTTATAACTGACTACCTGGCCTCTCTTAAGTTTTTCCTGCATGGGCGGTAAATTCTTTCGGTTTTTCTTAACGGTACCACACGCATTTGTATTTCTGTCATGTAGCCATGAAAACAAAAGGGGACTCGTGTACCAGTTGTCGACAAATAATGTATGTCCTTTATTCAGATATGGTTCTATCATGGTAAGGACAATATTACCCGACTTTCCCAATGCATCGTCAAAGGTTTTAATTTCGGTCTTAGCTCCTGTGTAAATAATGAAGTCCAGTATAAATCCGGTCTCACAGTCACAAAGTACAAACAGTTTGACACCAAATCTATGTCGTTTCGAAGGTATAAATTGCTTGAATCACAATCTCCCCTTGAAAAGCATCAAACTTTCATCTATGCAAAGATTGTTGAAAGGATGCATGACATTCCTGAAGGCTAACTTTAAATGATCTACAACAAAGCGTAGTTTGAAGAGCGGGTCTTCTTTGTTTTCACTATTATTGTCGGAAAAATGTAACATACGCAATAAAATTAAATATCTATCACGTGTCATAAATTGAGAAAAGATCGTTAATTTTCTGTTTTCTAACTTGGACCATAAGCAACGAAACAGCCAAAAAACAATACATCTCATCCACATTTGTGTCTTTCCATTTGGTAATGCGGAATTTTCCTTGTATTTCGACATGTTCTGTGGTGTATTTGTAAAAATTATTTATTTGTAAATAAATTTTGCCCATAAAATCGAAAGAAAAAAATTGTTCAAAGCTCTTTAAAATGTTTGGAGAGGTAATCAAGGCTTCGTCCTGACATCCTGCATCGGCCCCAACAAAATCGTGTATAATTGGATCCAAGTTCCCCTCTTCCCAGTTGAATTCTGAAATTTTTGGACGTTTAACTTTGGATTCTGCTTTGGAAGTAGAAGCAACATTTGCATCTTCTTCGACTTCGTCTTCGACTTCGTCATCGACTTGGTCGTCGTCAGAACTAACGTTTTCTACATGAAATTCATCACTGGAATCTTTTCTTTCAAATCTCTCAATATTAAATTCATCCTCACTGCCACTATTCATTAAAATGTCGTACAATTCATCTTCGGTGTAATATTTGCGGGCCATACTCGTATTAGTCAATATTGGCTAACTGCTGGATTATATAAAACGTAGGATAAATACAAAGCTTTTATTATACATCTACTTACGTACCAGTCCAAATTACTCCGAGTACAAAGATTATAACTTCACTAAACACTACAATTGATTTTTACAACTAATTCCCTACTATACTCGCACGAATATGTACTGAATACGAAACCTACCTGAGTACTAAGCTGCTGGCCTTATCTGCAACTAAAAATAGAATGCACCCCAAACAACGCATACAGCAAAATACATAATTAATTGCATTCGGTCCTGATAAAAAAGTGCGGATTCGTACGGGTCGCGCAGTTACGTACCAAAAATTTCAAGTATGACGTAGAGAGTTGGCAACCAACTAAACATGAAAGATAAGCCCAAACAAACGCCTAGATGATGGCATATTCGTACGGGTTCCGCAGTTAATGCTTGGAAAGGTCGGGCGTAATTATCCGTTTCCCGCACAGCAGTGCAATTTTTTTTTGCGGATCTATCCGGGTCCCGCAGTGAAAAGGTTAAGAAGGTAATTATGTCAACATTGTTAAAAAACATTATAGGAAAAGCATGGATTTTTTGTTGTATGAATAAAATACAAAATTATCCTTTATCTACACAGTGTGTAAAATTGCCTTTTAGTTGGCAGTTTTCAGTTTGTAAAACGACTGTTTAATAACTCCCCTACTCGTGACTAAAGAGTAGCTTTATGCACTTGTATCGTAAATTACTATTACTGGCATACTTACTCATGATATAATGAAGGTTAGAAATGTATATTACGACATTTATAGTTATTTCATGTTAAAAACCGAAAATAAAAGGAATACAGTGAAATCTCTCATAACGGACAATCCATTAAGCGGACCCCTCTATTAAGCGACACTTTTCTTGGCGCCGTCGGGAAGTAGTTGAAATGCTAGGGCATCTCCATTAAGCAGGACGCGGACAAGAAAATTCTGGAAATTTTTCAATATTTCCCTCTTTTAAGCGGACATGTTACTAATTATTATGCGCTTAAATGCTAGGGAATTAGGGGAATTACATTTTTTCATATGTGGGGTATGAGGCGTGTTAGAAATTGCTTGTTCAGATGCTAGATAGGAAACCAAGGGAATTACGTCTTCATATGCGCCCTATGTTTTCCCACATACATTGGACAGACTAAACAATTACTGAAAAACAGAATTAATCAACATAAATATTATCCTTAAACAAAAAAACTGCTTTAACGGATCACGCCACGGAAAATTACCACAAATTTAACTTCAATACACCAAAAATCTTACGT
>CALNHX010012648.1:0-23519 GCA_940337035.1 Agriotes lineatus
GGCCCTAAGATGCCATTTTTTTCTTCTATAACTGTAGCTGCCATTCTGATGCATTTAAAATTAGTTTACAATTGTTTCTGTACAATCTCTAGCATTCTGCAATTACTGTCTAATAATTATAATATGTTAAGTACTGATAGTAGCATTTTAGAGCCATTAAGAAGTCGCATTCAAACACGGAAATAGCGTTACTAAAATTTAAAAAATCTAAGAGCGTTTCTACTATCGAAACGGTATCCAAAACGTCTCAAATCGTCCGCCAGAGAGTTTACAGGCTCTAACATGCCATTTTGTCTACTTCTAAAACTGTAGCTGCCATTCTGATGCATTTAAAATTAGTTTACAATTGTTTCTGTACAATCTCTAGCATTCTGCAATTACTGTCTAATAATTATAATATGTTAAGTACTGATAGTAGCATTTTGAAGCCCTTAAGAAGTCGCATTCAAACACAAAAATAGCGTTACTAAAATTTAAAAAATCTAAGAGCGTTTCTACTATCGAAACGGTATCCAAAACGGCTCAAATCGTCCGCCAGAGCGTTTACAGGCTCTAACATGCCATTTTGTCTACTTCTAAAACTGTAGCTGCCTTTCTGATGCATTTAAAATTAGTTTACAATTGTTTCTGTACAATCTCTAGCATTCTGCAATTACTGTCTAATAATTATAATATGTTAAGTACTGATAGTAGCATTTTAGAGCCATTAAGAAGTCGCATTCAAACACGGAAATAGCGTTACTAAAATTTAAAAAATCTAAGAGCGTTTCTACTATCTAAACGGTATCCAAAACGGCTCAAATTGTCCGCCAAAGCAATTACAGGCTCTAACATGCCATTTTGTTCTTCTATAATTGTAGCTGCCATTCTGATGCATTTAAAATTAGTTTACAATTGTTTCTGTACAATCTCTAGCATTCTGCAATTACTGTCTAATAATTATAATATGTTAAGTACAGATAGTAGCATTTTGAAGCCCTTAAGAAGTCGCATTCAAACACAAAAATAGCGTTACTAAAATTTAAAAGATCTACGAGCGTTTCTACTATCAAAACGGTATCCAAAACGTCTCAAACCGTCCGCCAGAGCGTTTACAGGCTCTAACATGCCATTTTGTCTACTTCTAAAACTGTAGCTGCCATTCTGATGCATTTAAAATTAGTTTACAATTGTTTCTGTACAATCTCTAGCATTCTGCAATTACTGTCTAATAATTATAATATGTTAAGTACAGATAGTAGCATTTTGAAGCCCTTAAGAAGTCGCATTCAAACACAAAAATAGCGTTACTAAAATTTAAAAAATCTAAGAGCGTTTCTACTATCGAAACGGTATCCAAAACGTCTCAAATCGTCCGCCAGAGCGTTTACAGGCTCTAACATGCCATTTTGTCTACTTCTAAAACTGTAGCTGCCATTCTGATGCACTTAAAATTAGTTTACAATTGTTTCTGTACAATCTCTAGCATTCTGCAATTACTGTCTAATAATTATAATATGTTAAGTACAGATAGTAGCATTTTGAAGCCCTTAAGAAGTCGCATTCAAACACAAAAATAGCGTTACTAAAATTTAAAAAATCTAAGAGCGTTTCTACTATCGAAACGGTATCCAAAACGTCTCAAATCGTCCGCCAGAGAGTTTACAGGCTCTAACATGCCATTTTGTCTACTTCTAAAACTGTAGCTGCCATTCTGATGCATTTAAAATTAGTTTACAATTGTTTCTGTACAATCTCTAGCATTCTGCAATTACTGTCTAATAATTATAATATGTTAAGTACTGATAGTAGCATTTTAGAGCCATTAAGAAGTCGCATTCAAACACGGAAATAGCGTTACTAAAATTTAAAAAATCTAAGAGCGTTTCTACTATCGAAACGGTATCCAAAACGGCTCAAATCGTCCGCCAAAGCAATTACAGGCTCTAACATGCCATTTTGTTTTTCTATAACTGTAGCTGCCATTCTGATGCATTTAAAATTAGTTTACAATTGTTTCTGTACAATCCCTAGCATTCTGCAATTACTGTCTAATAATTATAATATGTTAAGTACTGATAGTAGCATTTTGAAGCCTTTAAGAAGTCGCATTCAAACACAAAAATAGTGTTACTAAAATTTAAAAAATCTAAGAGCGTTTCTACTATCGAAACGGTATCCAAAACGTCTCAAATCGTCCGCCAGAGCGTTTACAGGCTCTAACATGCCATTTTGTCTACTTCTAAAACTGCAGCTGCCATTCTGATGCATTTAAAATTAGTTTAAAATTGTTTCTGTACAATCTCTAGCATTCTGCGATTACTGTCTAATAATTATAATATGTTAAGTACTGATAGTAGCATTTTAGAGCCATTAAGAAGTCGCATTCAAACACGGAAATAGCGTTACTAAAATTTAAAAAATCTAAGAGCGTTTCTACTATCGAAACGGTATCCAAAACGTCTCAAATCGTCCGCCAGAGAGTTTACAGGCTCTAACATGCCATTTTGTCTACTTCTAAAACTGTAGCTGCCATTCTGATGCATTTAAAATTAGTTTACAATTGTTTCTGTACAATCTCTAGCATTCTGCAATTACTGTCTAATAATTATAATATGTTAAGTACAGATAGTAGCATTTTGAAGCCCTTAAGAAGTCGCATTCAAACACAAAAATAGCGTTAGTAAAATTTAAAAAATCTAAGAGCGTTTCTACTATCGAAACGGTATCCAAAACGTCTCAAATCGTCCGCCAGAAAGTTTACAGGCTCTATCATGCCATTTTGTCTACTTCTAAAACTGTAGCTGCCATTCTGATGCATTTAAAATTAGTTTAGAATTGTTTCTGTACAATCTCTAGCATTCTGCAATTACTGTCTAATAATTATAATATGTTAAGTACTGATAGTAGCATTTTAGAGCCATTAAGAAGTCGCATTCAAACACGGAAATAGCGTTACTAAAATTTAAAAAATCTAAGAGTGTTTCTACTATCGAAACGGTATCCAAAACGTCTCAAATCGTCCGCCAGAGAGTTTACAGGCTCTAACATGCCATTTTGTCTACTTCTAAAACTGTAGCTGCCATTCTGATGCATTTAAAATTAGTTTACAATTGTTTCTGTACAATTTCTAGCATTCTGCAATTACTGTCTAATAATTATAATATGTTAAGTACTGATAGTAGCATTTTAGAGCCATTAAGAAGTCGCATTCAAACACGGAAATAGCGTTACTAAAATTTAAAAAATCTAAGATCGTTTCTACTATCGAAACGGTTTCCAAAACGGCTCAAATCGTCCGTCAAAGCAATTACAGGCTCTAACATGCCATTTTGTTCTTTTATAACTGTAGCTGCCATTCTGATGCATTTAAAATTAGTTTACAATTGTTTCTGTACAATCCCTAGCATTCTGCAATTACTGTCTAATAATTATAATATGTTAAGTACTGATAGTAGCATTTTGAAGCCCTTAAGAAGTCGCATTCAAACACAAAAATAGCGTTACTAAAATTTAAAAAATCTAAGAGCGTTTCTACTATCGAAACGGTATCCAAAACGTCTCAAATCGTCCGCCAGAAAGTTTACAGGCTCTATCATGCCATTTTGTCTACTTCTAAAACTGTAGCTGCCATTCTGATGCATTTAAAATTAGTTTAGAATTGTTTCTGTACAATCTCTAGCATTCTGCAATTACTGTATAATAATTATAATATGTTAAGTACTGATAGTAGCATTTTAGAGCCATTAAGAAGTCGCATTCAAACACGGAAATAGCGTTACTAAAATTTAAAAAATCTAAGAGTGTTTCTACTATCGAAACGGTATCAAAAACGTCTCAAATCGTCCGCCAGAGAGTTTACAGGCTCTAACATGCCATTTTGTCTACTTCTAAAACTGTAGCTGCCATTCTGATGCATTTAAAATTAGTTTACAATTGTTTCTGTACAATCTCTAGCATTCTGCAATTACTGTCTAATAATTATAATATGTTAAGTACAGATAGTAGCATTTTGAAGCCCTTAAGAAGTCGCATTCAAACACAAAAATAGCGTTAGTAAAATTTAAAAAATCTAAGAGCGTTTCTACTATCGAAACGGTATCCAAAACGTCTCAAATCGTCCGCCAGAGAGTTTACAGGCTCTAACATGCCATTTTGTCTACTTCTAAAACTGTAGCTGCCATTCTGATGCATTTAAAATTAGTTTACAATTGTTTCTGTACAATCTCTAGCATTCTGCAATTACTGTCTAATAATTATAATATGTTAAGTACTGATAGTAGCATTTTGAAGCCTTTAAGAAGTCGCATTCAAACACAAAAATAGTGTTACTAAAATTTAAAAAATCTAAGAGCGTTTCTACTATCGAAACGGTATCCAAAACGTCTCAAATCGTCCGCCAGAGCGTTTACAGGCTCTAACATGCCATTTTGTCTACTTCTAAAACTGTAGCTGCCATTCTGATGCATTTAAAATTAGTTTAAAATTGTTTCTGTACAATCTCTAGCATTCTGCGATTACTGTCTAATAATTATAATATGTTAAGTACTGATAGTAGCATTTTAGAGCCATTAAGAAGTCGCATTCAAACACGGAAATAGCGTTACTAAAATTTAAAAAATCTAAGAGCGTTTCTACTATCGAAACGGTATCCAAAACGGCTCAAATTGTCCGCCAAAGCAATTACAGGCTCTAACATGCCATTTTGTCTACTTCTAAAACTGTAGCTGCCATTCTGATGCATTTAATATTAGTTTACAATTGTTTCTGTACAATCTCTAGCATTCTGCAATTACTGTCTAATAATTATAATATGTTAAGTACAGATAGTAGCATTTTGAAGCCCT
The DNA here is from genome assembly GCA_940337035.1 of Agriotes lineatus. NCBI lineage: Eukaryota > Metazoa > Arthropoda > Insecta > Coleoptera > Elateridae > Agriotes > Agriotes lineatus. Next base: position 4,827 of record CALNHX010012648.1, read on the forward strand.
TAAGAAGTCGCATTCAAACACAAAAATAGCGTTACTAAAATTTAAAAAATCTAAGAGCGTTTCTACTATCGAAACGGTTTCCAAAACGGCTCAAATCGTCCGTCAAAGCAATTACAGGCTCTAACATGCCATTTTGTTCTTTTATAACTGTAGCTGCCATTCTGATGCATTTAAAATTAGTTTACAATTGTTTCTGTACAATCCCTAGCATTCTGCAATTACTGTCTAATAATTATAATATGTTAAGTACTGATAGTAGCATTTTGAAGCCCTTAAGAAGTCGCATTCAAACACAAAAATAGCGTTACTAAAATTTAAAAAATCTAAGAGCGTTTCTACTATCGAAACGGTATCCAAAACGTCTCAAATCGTCCGCCAGAGCGTTTACAGGCTCTAACATGCCATTTTGTCTACTTCTAAAACTGTAGCTGCCATTCTGATGCATTTAAAATTAGTTTACAATTGTTTCTGTACAATCTCTAGCATTCTGCAATTACTGTCTAATAATTATAATATGTTAAGTACAGATAGTAGCATTTTGAAGCCCTTAAGAAGTCGCATTCAAACACAAAAATAGCGTTACTTAAATTTAAAATATCTAAGAGCGTTTCTACTATCGAAACGGTATCCAAAACGTCTCAAATCGTCCGCCAGAGCGTTTACAGGCCCTAAGATGCCATTTTTTTCTTCTATAACTGTAGCTGCCATTCTGATGCATTTAAAATTAGTTTACAATTGTTTCTGTACAATCTCTAGCATTCTGCAATTACTGTCTAATAATTATAATATGTTAAGTACTGATAGTAGCATTTTAGAGCCATTAAGAAGTCGCATTCAAACACGGAAATAGCGTTACTAAAATTTAAAAAATCTAAGAGCGTTTCTACTATCGAAACGATATCCAAAACGTCTCAAATCGTCCGCCAGAGAGTTTACAGGCTCTAACATGCCATTTTGTCTACTTCTAAAACTGTAGCTGCCATTCTGATGCATTTAAAATTAGTTTACAATTGTTTCTGTACAATCTCTAGCATTCTGCAATTACTGTCTAATAATTATAATATGTTAAGTACTGATAGTAGCATTTTGAAGCCCTTAAGAAGTCGCATTCAAACACAAAAATAGCGTTACTAAAATTTAAAAAATCTAAGAGCGTTTCTACTATCGAAACGGTATCCAAAACGGCTCAAATCGTCCGCCAGAGCGTTTACAGGCTCTAACATGCCATTTTGTCTACTTCTAAAACTGTAGCTGCCTTTCTGATGCATTTAAAATTAGTTTACAATTGTTTCTGTACAATCTCTAGCATTCTGCAATTACTGTCTAATAATTATAATATGTTAAGTACTGATAGTAGCATTTTAGAGCCATTAAGAAGTCGCATTCAAACACGGAAATAGCGTTACTAAAATTTAAAAAATCTAAGAGCGTTTCTACTATCTAAACGGTATCCAAAACGGCTCAAATTGTCCGCCAAAGCAATTACAGGCTCTAACATGCCATTTTGTTCTTCTATAATTGTAGCTGCCATTCTGATGCATTTAAAATTAGTTTACAATTGTTTCTGTACAATCTCTAGCATTCTGCAATTACTGTCTAATAATTATAATATGTTAAGTACAGATAGTAGCATTTTGAAGCCCTTAAGAAGTCGCATTCAAACACAAAAATAGCGTTACTAAAATTTAAAAGATCTACGAGCGTTTCTACTATCAAAACGGTATCCAAAACGTCTCAAACCGTCCGCCAGAGCGTTTACAGGCTCTAACATGCCATTTTGTCTACTTCTAAAACTGTAGCTGCCATTCTGATGCATTTAAAATTAGTTTACAATTGTTTCTGTACAATCTCTAGCATTCTGCAATTACTGTCTAATAATTATAATATGTTAAGTACAGATAGTAGCATTTTGAAGCCCTTAAGAAGTCGCATTCAAACACAAAAATAGCGTTACTAAAATTTAAAAAATCTAAGAGCGTTTCTACTATCGAAACGGTATCCAAAACGTCTCAAATCGTCCGCCAGAGCGTTTACAGGCTCTAACATGCCATTTTGTCTACTTCTAAAACTGCAGCTGCCATTCTGATGCATTTAAAATTAGTTTACAATTGTTTCTGTACAATCTCTAGCATTCTGCAATTACTGTCTAATAATTATAATATGTTAAGTACAGATAGTAGCATTTTGAAGCCCTTAAGAAGTCGCATTCAAACACAAAAATAGCGTTACTATAATTTAAAAAATCTAAGAGCGTTTCTACTATCGAAACGGTATCCAAAACGGCTCAAATCGTCCGCCAAAGCAATTACAGGCTCTAACATGCCATTTTGTTTTTCTATAACTGTAGCTGCCATTCTGATGCATTTAAAATTAGTTTACAATTGTTTCTGTACAATCCCTAGCATTCTGCAATTACTGTCTAATAATTATAATATGTTAAGTACTGATAGTAGCATTTTGAAGCCTTTAAGAAGTCGCATTCAAACACAAAAATAGTGTTACTAAAATTTAAAAAATCTAAGAGCGTTTCTACTATCGAAACGGTATCCAAAACGTCTCAAATCGTCCGCCAGAGCGTTTACAGGCTCTAACATGCCATTTTGTCTACTTCTAAAACTGCAGCTGCCATTCTGATGCATTTAAAATTAGTTTAAAATTGTTTCTGTACAATCTCTAGCATTCTGCGATTACTGTCTAATAATTATAATATGTTAAGTACTGATAGTAGCATTTTAGAGCCATTAAGAAGTCGCATTCAAACACGGAAATAGCGTTACTAAAATTTAAAAAATCTAAGAGCGTTTCTACTATCGAAACGGTATCCAAAACGTCTCAAATCGTCCGCCAGAGAGTTTACAGGCTCTAACATGCCATTTTGTCTACTTCTAAAACTGTAGCTGCCATTCTGATGCATTTAAAATTAGTTTACAATTGTTTCTGTACAATCTCTAGCATTCTGCAATTACTGTCTAATAATTATAATATGTTAAGTACAGATAGTAGCATTTTGAAGCCCTTAAGAAGTCGCATTCAAACACAAAAATAGCGTTAGTAAAATTTAAAAAATCTAAGAGCGTTTCTACTATCGAAACGGTATCCAAAACGTCTCAAATCGTCCGCCAGAAAGTTTACAGGCTCTATCATGCCATTTTGTCTACTTCTAAAACTGTAGCTGCCATTCTGATGCATTTAAAATTAGTTTAGAATTGTTTCTGTACAATCTCTAGCATTCTGCAATTACTGTCTAATAATTATAATATGTTAAGTACTGATAGTAGCATTTTAGAGCCATTAAGAAGTCGCATTCAAACACGGAAATAGCGTTACTAAAATTTAAAAAATCTAAGAGTGTTTCTACTATCGAAACGGTATCCAAAACGTCTCAAATCGTCCGCCAGAGAGTTTACAGGCTCTAACATGCCATTTTGTCTACTTCTAAAACTGTAGCTGCCATTCTGATGCATTTAAAATTAGTTTACAATTGTTTCTGTACAATCTCTAGCATTCTGCAATTACTGTCTAATAATTATAATATGTTAAGTACTGATAGTAGCATTTTAGAGCCATTAAGAAGTCGCATTCAAACACGGAAATAGCGTTACTAAAATTTAAAAAATCTAAGATCGTTTCTACTATCGAAACGGTTTCCAAAACGGCTCAAATCGTCCGTCAAAGCAATTACAGGCTCTAACATGCCATTTTGTTCTTTTATAACTGTAGCTGCCATTCTGATGCATTTAAAATTAGTTTACAATTGTTTCTGTACAATCCCTAGCATTCTGCAATTACTGTCTAATAATTATAATATGTTAAGTACTGATAGTAGCATTTTGAAGCCCTTAAGAAGTCGCATTCAAATACAAAAATAGCGTTACTAAAATTTAAAAAATCTAAGAGCGTTTCTACTATCGAAACGGTATCCAAAACGTCTCAAATCGTTCGCCAGAGCGTTTACAGGCTCTAACATGCCATTTTGTCTACTTCTAAAACTGTAGCTGCCATTCTGATGCATTTAAAATTAGTTTACAATTGTTTCTGTACAATCTCTAGCATTCTGCAATTACTCTCTAATAATTATAATATGTTAAGTACAGATAGTAGCATTTTGAAGCCCCTAAGAAGTCGCATTCAAACACAAAAATAGCGTTACTAAAATTTAAAAAATCTAAGAGCGTTTCTACTATCGAAACGGTATCCAAAACGTCTCAAATCGTCCGCCAGAGAGTTTACAGGCTCTAACATGCCATTTTGTCTACTTCTAAAACTGTAGCTGCCATTCTGATGCATTTAAAATTAGTTTACAATTGTTTCTGTACAATCTCTAGCATTCTGCAATTACTGTCTAATAATTATAATATGTTAAGTACTGATAGTAGCATTTTAGAGCCATTAAGAAGTCGCATTCAAACACGGAAATAGCGTTACTAAAATTTAAAAAATCTAAGAGCGTTTCTACTATCGAAACGGTATCCAAAACGTCTCAAAACGTCCGCCAGAGAGTTTACAGGCTCTAACATGCCATTTTGTCTACTTCTAAAACTGTAGCTGCCATTCTGATGCACTTAAAATTAGTTAACAATTGTTTCTGTACAACCTCTAGCATTCTGCAATTACTGTCTAATAATTATAATATGTTAAGTACTGATAGTAGGATTTTAGAGCCATTAAGAAGTCGCATTCAAACACGGAAATAGCGTTACTAAAATTTAAAAAATCTAAGAGCGTTTCTACTATCGAAACGGTATCCAAATCGGCTCAAATTGTCCGCCAAAGCAATTACAGGCTCTAACATGCAATTTTGTCTATTTCTAAAACTGTAGCTGCCATTCTGATGCATTTAAAATTAGTTTACAATTGTTTCTGTACAATCTCTAGCATTCTGCAATTACTGTCTAATAATTATAATATGTTAAGTACAGATAGTAGCATTTTGAAGCCCTTAAGAAATCGCATTCAAACACAAAAATAGCGTTACTAAAATTTAAAAAATCTAAGAGCGTTTCTACTATCGAAACGGTATCCCAAACGTCTCAAATCGTCCGCCAGAAAGTTTACAGGCTCTAACATGCCATTTTGTCTACTTATAAAACTGTAGCTGCCATTCTGATGCATTTAAAATTAGTTTACAATTGTTTCTGTACAATCTCTAGCATTCTGCAATTACTGTCTAATAATTATAATATGTTAAGTACTGATAGTAGCATTTTGAAGCCATTAAGAAGTCGCATTCAAACACGGAAATAGCGTTACTAAAATTTAAAAAATCTAAGAACGTTTCTACTATCGAAACGGTATCCAAAACGTCTCAAATCGTCCGCCAGAGAGTTTACAGGTTCTAACATGCCATTTTGTCTACTTCTAAAACTGTAGCTGCCATTCTGATGCATTTAAAATTAGTTTACAATTGTTTCTGTACAATCTCTAGCATTCTGCAATTACTGTCTAATAATTATAATATGTTAAGTACTGATAGTAGCATTTTAGAGCCATTAAGAAGTCGCATTCAAACACGGAAATAGCGTTACTAAAATTTAAAAAATCTAAGAGCGTTTCTACTATCGAAACGGTATTCAAAACGTCTCAAATCGTCCGCCAGAGAGTTTACAGGCTCTAACATGCCATTTTGTCTACTTGTAAAACTGTAGCTGCCATTCTGATGCATTTAAAATTAGTTTACAATTGTTTCTGTACAATCTCTAGCATTCTGCAATTACTGTCTAATAATTATAATATGTTAAGTACTGATAGTAGCATTTTAGAGCCATTAAGAAGTCGCATTCAAACACGGAAATAGCGTTACTAAAATTTAAAAAATCTAAGAGCGTTTCTACTATCGAAACGGTATCCAAAACGTCTCAAATCGTCCGCCAGAGCGTTTACAGGCTCTAACATGCCATTTTCTTCTTCTATAACTGTAGCTGCCATTCTGATGCATTTAAAATTAGTTTACAATTGTTTCTGTACAATCCCTAGCATTCTGCAATTACTGTCTAATAATTATAATATGTTAAGTACTGATAGTAGCATTTTGAAGCCCTTAAGAAGTCGCATTCAAACACAAAAATAGCGTTACTAAAATTTAAAAAATCTAAGAGCGTTTCTACTATCGAAACGGTATCCAAAACGTCTCAAATCGTCCGCCAGAGCGTTTACAGGCTCTAACATGCCATTTTGTCTACTTCTAAAACTGTAGCTGCCATTCTGATGCATTAAAATTAGTTTACAATTGTTTCTGTACAATCTCTAGCATTCTGCAATTACTGTCTAATAATTATAATATGTTAAGTACTGATAGTAGCATTTTGAAGCCCTTAAGAAGTCGCATTCAAACACAGAAATAGCGTTACTAAAATTTAAAAAATCTAAGAGCGTTTCTACTATCGAAACGGTATCCAAAACGGCTCAAATCGTCCGCCAAAGCAATTACAGGCTCTAACATGCCATTTTGTTCTTTTATAACTGTAGCTGCCATTCTGATGCATTTAAAATTAGTTTACAATTGTTTCTGTACAATCCCTAGCATTCTGCAATTACTGTCTAATAATTTTAATATGTTAAGTACTGATAGTAGCATTTTGAAGCCCTTAAGAAGTCGCATTCAAACACAAAAATAGCGTTACTAAAATTTAAAAAATTTAAGAGCGTTTCTACTATCGAAACGGTATCCAAAACGTCTCAAATCGTCCGCCAGAGCGTTTACAGGCTCTAACATGCCATTTTGTCTACTTCTAAAACTGTAGCTGCCATTCTGATGCATTTAAAATTAGTTTACAATTGTTTCTGTACAATCTCTAGCATTCTGCAATTACTGTCTAATAATTATAATATGTTAAGTACAGATAGTAGCATTTTGAAGCCGTTAAGAAGTCGCATTCAAACACAAAAATAGCGTTACTAAAATTTAAAAAATCTAAGAGCGTTTCTACTATCGAAACGGTATCCAAAACGGCTCAAATCGTCCGCCAGAGCGTTTACAGGTTCTAACATGCCATTTTGTCTACTTCTAAAACTGTAGCTGCCATTCTGATGCATTTAAAATTAGTTTACAATTGTTTCTGTACAATCTCTAGCATTATGCAATTACTGTCTAATAATTATAATATGTTAAGTACAGATAGTAGCATTTTGAAGCCCTTAAGAAGTCGCATTCAAACACAAAAATAGCGTTACTAAAATTTAAAAAATCTAAGAGCGTTTCTACTATCGAAACGGTATCCAAAACGTCTCAAATTGTCCGCCAGAGCGTTTACAGGCTCTAACATGCCATTTTGTCTACTTCTAAAACTGTAGCTGCCATTCTGATGCATTTAAAATTAGTTTACAATTGTTTCTGTACAATCTCTAGCATTCTGCAATTACTGTCTAATAATTATAATATGTTAAGTACAGATAGTAGCATTTTGAAGCCTTTAAGAAGCCGCATTCAAACACAAAAATAGCGTTACTAAAATTTAAAAAATCTAAGAGCGTTTCTACTATCGAAACGGTATCCAAAACGTCTCAAATCGTCCGCCAGAGAGTTTACAGGCTCTAACATGCCATTTTGTCTACTTCTAAAACTGTAGCTGCCATTCTGATGCATTTAAAATTAGTTTACAATTGTTTCTGTACAATCTCTAGCATTCTGCAATTACTGTCTAATAATTATATGTTAAGTACTGATAGTATCATTTTAGAGCCATTAAGAAGTCGCATTCAAACACGGAAATAGCGTTACTAAAATTTAAAAAATCTAAGAGCGTTTCTACTATCGAAACGGTATCCAAAACGTCTCAAATCGTCCGCCAGAGCGTTTACAGGCTCTAACACGTTATTTTGTTCTTCTATAACTGTAGCTGCCATTCTGATGCATTTAAAATTAGTTTACAATTGTTTCTGTACAATCCCTAGCATTCTGCAATTACTGTCTAATAATTATAATATGTTAAGTACTGATAGTAGCATTTTGAAGCCCTTAAGAAGTCGCATTCAAACACAAAAATAGCGTTACTAAAATTTAAAAAATCTAAGAGCGTTTCTACTATCGAAACGGTATCCAAAACGTCTCAAATCGTCCGCCAGAGCGTTTACAGGTTCTAACATGCCATTTTGTCTACTTCTAAAACTGTCGCTGCCATTCTGATGCATTTAAAATTAGTTTACAATTGTTTCTGTACAATCTCTAGCATTCTGCAATTACTGTCTAATAATTATAATATGTTAAGTACAGATAGTAGCATTTTAAAGCCATTAAGAAGTCGCATTCAAACACAGAAATAGCGTTACTAAAATTTAAAAAATCTAAGAGCGTTTCTACTATCGAAACGGTATCCAAAACGGCTCAAATCGTCCGCCAAAGCAATTACAGGCTCTAACATGCCATTTTGTTCTTCTATAACTGTAGCTGCCATTCTGATGCATTTAAAATTAGTTTACAATTGTTTCTGTACAATCCCTAGCATTCTGCAATTACTGTCTAATAATTATAATATGTTAAGTACTGATAGTAGCATTTTGAAGCCCTTAAGAAGTCGCATTCAAACACAAAAATAGCGTTACTAAAATTTAAAAAATCTAAGAGCGTTTCTACTATCGAAACGGTATCCAAAACGTCTCAAATCGTCCGCCAGAGCGTTTACAGGCTCTAACATGCCATTTTGTCTACTTCTAAAACTGTAGCTGCCATTCTGATGCATTTAAAATTAGTTTACAATTGTTTCTGTACAATCTCTAGCATTCTGCAATTACTGTCTAATAATTATAATATGTTAAGTACAGATAGTAGCATTTTAAAGCCATTAAGAAGTCGCATTCAAACACAGAAATAGCGTTACTAAAATTTAAAAAATCTAAGAGCGTTTCTACTATCGAAACGGTATCCAAAACGGCTCAAATCGTCCGCCAAAGCAATTACAGGCTCTAATATGCCATTTTGTTCTTCTATAACTGTAGCTGCCATTCTGATGCATTTAAAATTAGTTAACAATTGTTTCTGTACAATCTCTAGCATTCTGCAAATACTGTCTAATAATTATAATATGTTAAGTACTGATAGTAGCATTTTAGAGCCATTAAGAAGTCGCATTCAAACACGGATATAGCGTTACTAAAATTTAAAAAATCTAAGAGCGTTTCTACTATCGAAACGGTATCCAAAACGTCTCAAAACGTCCGCCAGAGCGTTTACAGGCTCTAACATGCCATTTTGTCTACTTCTAAAACCGTAGCTGCCATTCTGATGCATTTAAAATTAGTTTACAATTGTTTCTGTACAATCTCTAGCATTCTGCAATTACTGTCTAATAATTATAATATGTTAAGTACAGATAGTAGCATTTTGAAGCCCTTAAGAAGTCGCACTCAAACACAAAAATAGCGTTACTAAAATTTAAAAAATCTAAGAGCGTTTCTACTATCGAAACGGTATCCAAAACGTCTCGAATCGTCCGCCAGAGAGTTTACAGGCTCTAACATGCCATTTTGTCTACTTCTAAAACTGTAGCTGCCATTCTGATGCATTTAAAATTAGTTTACAGTTGTTTCTGTACAATCTCTAGCATTCTGCAATTACTGTCTAATAATTATAATATGTTAAGTACTGATAGTATCATTTTAAAGCCATTAAGAAGTCGCATTCAAACACCGAAATAGCGTTACTAAAATTAAAATAATCTAAGAGCGTTTCTACTATCGAAACGGTATCCAAAACGTCTCAAATCGTCCGCCAAAGCGTTTACAGGCTCTAACATGCCATTTTGTCTACTTCAAAAACCGTAGCTGCCATTCTGATGCATTTAAAATTAGTTTACAATTGTTTCTGTACAATCTCTAGCATTCTGCAATTACTGTCTAATAATTATAATATGTAAAGTATTGATAGTAGCATTTTAAAGCCACTAAGAAGTCGCATTCAAACAGGGAAATAGCGTTACTAAAATTAAAAGAATCTAAAAGCGTTTCTACTATCGAAACGGTATCCAAAACGTCTCAAATCGTCCGCCAGAGCGTTTACAGGCTCTAACATGCCATTTTGTCTACCTCTAAAACTGTAGCTGCTATTCTGATGCATTTAAAATTAGTTTACAATCGTTTCTGTACAATCTCTAGCATTCTGCAATTACTGTCTAATAATTATAATATGTTAAGTACTGATAGTAGCATTTTAAAGCCATTAAGAAGTCGCATTCAAACACAGAAATAGCGTTACTAAAATTACAAAAATCTAAGGGGGTTTCTACTATCGAAACGGTATCCAAAACGTCTCAAATCGTCCGCCAGAGAGTTTACAGGCTCTAACATGCCATTTTGTCTACTTCTAAAACTGTAGCTGCCATTCTGATGCATTCAAAATTAGTTTACAATTGTTTCTGTACAATCTCTAGCATTCTGCAATTACTGTCTAATAATTATAATATGTTAAGTACTGATAGTAGCATTTTAGAGCCATTAAGAAGTCGCATTCAAACACGGAAATAGCGTTACTAAAATTTAAAAAATCTAAGAGCGTTTCTACTATCGAAACGGTATCCAACACGTCTCAAAACGTCCGCCAGAGAGTTTACAGGCTCTAACATGCCATTTTGTCTACTTCTAAAACTGTAGCTGCTATTCTGATGCATTTAAAATTAGTTTACAATTGTTTCTGTACAATCTCTAGCATTCTGCAATTACTGTCTAATAATTATAATATGTTAAGTACTGATAGTAGCATTTTAGAGCCATTAAGAAGTCGCACTCAAACACGGAAATAGCGTTACTAAAATTTAAAAAATCTAAGAGCGTTTCTACTATCAAAACGGTATCCAAAACGTCTCAAAACGTCCGCCAGAGCGTTTACAGGCTCTAGCATGCCATTTTGTCTACTTCTAAAACTGTAGCTGCCATTCTGATGCATTTAAAATTAGTTTACAATTTTATTGTTTCTGTACAATCTCTAGCATTCTGCAATTACTGTCTAATAATTATAATATGTTAAGTACAGATAGTAGCATTTTGAAGCCCTTAAGAAGTCGCATTCAAACACAAAAATAGCGTTACTAAAATTTAAAAAATCTAAGAGCGTTTCTACTATCGAAACGGTATCCAAAATTTCTCAAATCGTCCGCCAGAGAGTTTACAGGCTCTAACATGCCATTTTGTCTACTTGTAAAACTGTAGCTGCCATTCTGATGCATTTAAAATTAGTTTACAATTGTTTCTGTACAATCTCTAGCATTCTGCAATTACTGTCTAATAATTATAATATTTTAAGTACTGATAGTAGCATTTTAGAGCCATTAAGAAGTCGCATTCAAACACGGAAATAGCGTTACTAAAATTTAAAAAATCTAAGAGCGTTTCTACTATCGAAACGGTATCCAAAACGTCTCAAAACGTCCGCCAGAGCGTTTACAGGCTCTAACATGCCATTTTGTCTACTTCTAAAACTGTAGCTGCCATTCTGATGCATTTAAAATTAGTTTACAATTGTTTCTGTACAATCTCTAGCATTCTGCAATTACTGTCTATTAATTATAATATGTTAAGTACAGATAGTAGCATTTTGAAGCCCTTAAGAAGTCGCATTCAAACACAAAAATAGCGTTACTAAAATTTAAAAAATCTCAGAGCGTTTCTACTATCGAAATGGTATCCAAAACGTCTCAAATCGTCCGCCAGAGAGTTTACAGGCTCTAACATGCCATTTTGTCTACTTCTAAAACTGTAGCTGCCATTCTGATGCATTTAAAATTAGTTTACAATTGTTTCTGTACAATCTCTAGCATTCTGCAATTACTGTCTAATAATTATAATATGTTAAGTACTGATAGTAGCATTTTAAAGCCATTAAGAAGTCGCATTCAAACACGGAAATAGCGTTACTAAAATTTAAAAAATCTAAGAGCGTTTCTACTGTCGAAACGGTATCCAAAACGGCTCAAATTGTCCGCCAAAGCAATTAGAGGCTCTAACATGCCATTTTGTTCTTCTATAACTGTTGCTGCCATTCTGATGCATTTAAAATTAGTTTACAATTGTTTCTGTACAATCCCTAGCATTCTGCAATTACTGTCTAATAATTATAATATGTTAAGTACTGATAGTAGCATTTTGAAGCCCTTAAGAAGTCGCATTCAAACACAAAAATAGCGTTACTAAAATTTAAAAAATCTAAGAGCGTTTCTACTATCGAAACGGTATCCAAAACGTCTCAAATCGTCCGCCAGAGCGTTTACAGGCTCTAACATGCCATTTTGTCTACTTCTAAAACCGTAGCTGCCATTCTGATGCATTTAAAATTAGTTTACAATTGTTTCTGTACAATCTCTAGCATTCTGCAATTACTGTCTAATAATTATAATATGTTAAGTACAGATAGTAGCATTTTGAAGCCCTTACGAAGTCGCATTCAAACACAAAAATAGCGTTACTAAAATTTTTAAAATCTAAGAGCGTTTCTACTATCGAAACGGTATCCAAAACGTCTCAAATCGTCCGCCAGAGAGTTTACAGGCTCTAACATGTCATTTTGTCTACTTCTAAAACTGTAGCTGCCATTCTGATGCATTTAAAATTAGTTTACAATTGTTTCTGTACAATCTCTAGCATTCTGCAATTACTGTCTAATAATTATAATATGTTAAGTACTGATAGTAGCATTTTAGAGCCATTAAGAAGTCGCATTCAAACACGGAAATAGCGTTACTATAATTTAAAAAATCTAAGAGCGTTTCTACTATCGAAACGGTATCCAAAACGTCTCAAAACGTCCGCCAGAGCGTTTACAGGCTCTAACATGCCATTTTGTCTACTTCTAAAACTGTAGCTGCCATTCTGATGCATTTAAAATTAGTTTACAATTGTTTCTGTACAATCTCTAGCATTCTGCAATTACTGTCTAATAATTATAATATGTTAAGTACAGATAGTAGCATTTTGAAGCCCTTAAGAAGTCGCATTCAAACACAAAAATAGCGTTATTAAAATTTAAAAAATCTAAGAGCGTTTCTACTATCGAAACGGTATCCAAAACGTCTCAAATCGTCCGCCAGAGAGTTTACAGGCTCTAACATGCCATTTTGTCTACTTCTAAAACTGTAGCTGCCATTCTGATGCATTTAAAATTAGTTTACAATTGTTTCTGTACAATCTCTAGCATTCTGCAATTACTGTCTAATAATTATAATATTTTAAGTACTGATAGTAGCATTTTAGAGCCATTAAGAAGTCGCATTCAAACACGGAAATAGCGTTACTAAAATTTAAAAAATCTAAGAGCGTTTCTACTATCGAAACGGTATCCAAAACGTCTCAAAACGTCCGCCAGAGCGTTTACAGGCTCTAACATGCCATTTTGTCTACTTCTAAAACTGTAGCTGCCATTCTGATGCATTTAAAATTAGTTTACAATTGTTTCTGTACAACCTCTAGCATTCTGCAATTACTGTCTATTAATTATAATATGTTAAGTACTGATAGTAGCATTTTGAAGCCCTTAAGAAGTCGCATTCAAACACAAAAATAGCGTTACTAAAATTTAAAAAATCTAAGAGCGTTTCTACTATCGAAATGGTATCCAAAACGTCTCAAATCGTCCGCCAGAGAGTTTACAGGCTCTAACATGCCATTTTGTCTACTTCTAAAACTGTAGCTGCCATTCTGATGCATTTAAAATTAGTTTACAATTGTTTCTGTACAATCTCTAGCATTCTGCAATTACTGTCTAATAATTATAATATGTTAAGTACTGATAGTAGCATTTTAAAGCCATTAAGAAGTCGCATTCAAACACGGAAATAGCGTTACTAAAATTTAAAAAATCTAAGAGCGTTTCTACTATCGAAACGGTATCCAAAACGGCTCAAATTGTCCGCCAAAGCAATTACAGGCTCTAACATGCCATTTTGTTCTTCTATAACTGTAGCTGCCATTCTGATGCATTTAAAATTAGTTTACAATTGTTTCTGTACAATCCCTAGCATTCTGCAATTACTGTCTAATAATTATAATATGTTAAGTACTGATAGTAGCATTTTGAAGCCCTTAAGAAGTCGCATTCAAACACAAAAATAGCGTTACTAAAATTTAAAAAATCTAAGAGCGTTTCTACTATCGAAACGGTATCCAAAACGTCTCAAATCGTCCGCCAGAGCGTTTACAGGCTCTAACATGCCATCTTGTCTACTTCTAAAACCGTAGCTGCCATTCTGATGCATTTAAAATTAGTTTACAATTGTTTCTGTACAATCTCTAGCATTCTGCAATTACTGTCTAATAATTATAATATGTTAAGTACAGATAGTAGCATTTTGAAGCCCTTACGAAGTCGCATTCAAACACAAAAATAGCGTTACTAAAATTTTTAAAATCTAAGAGCGTTTCTACTATCGAAACGGTATCCAAAACGTCTCAAATCGTCCGCCAGAGAGTTTACAGGCTCTAACATGCCATTTTGTCTACTTCTAAAACTGTAGCTGCCATTCTGATGCATTTAAAATTAGTTTACAATTGTTTCTGTACAATCTCTAGCATTCTGCAATTACTGTCTAATAATTATAATATGTTAAGTACTGATAGTAGCATTTTAGAGCCATTAAGAAGTCGCATTCAAACACGGAAATAGCGTTACTATAATTTAAAAAATCTAAGAGCGTTTCTACTATCGAAACGGTATCCAAAACGTCTCAAAACGTCCGCCAGAGCGTTTACAGGCTCTAACATGCCATTTTGTCTACTTCTAAAACTGTAGCTGCCATTCTGATGCATTTAAAATTAGTTTACAATTGTTTCTGTACAATCTCTAGCATTCTGCAATTACTGTCTAATAATTATAATATGTTAAGTACAGATAGTAGCATTTTGAAGCCCTTAAGAAGTCGCATTCAAACACAAAAATAGCGTTACTAAAATTTAAAAAATCTAAGAGCGTTTCTACTATCGAAACGGTATCCAAAACGTCTCAAATCGTCCGCCAGAGAGTTTACAGGCTCTAACATGCCATTTTGTCTACTTCTAAAACTGTAGCTGCCATTCTGATGCATTTAAAATTAGTTTACAATTGTTTCTGTACAATCTCTAGCATTCTGCAATTACTGTCTAATAATTATAATATGTTAAGTACAGATAGTAGCATTTTGAAGCCCTTAAGAAGTCGCATTCAAACACAAAAATAGCGTTACTAAAATTTAAAAAATCTAAGAGCGTTTCTACTATCGAAACGGTATCCAAAACGTCTCAAATCGTCCGCCAGAGAGTTTACAGGCTCTAACATGCCATTTTGTCTACTTCTAAAACTGTAGCTGCCATTCTGATGCATTTAAAATTAGTTTACAGTTGTTTCTGTACAATCTCTAGCATTCTGCAATTACTGTCTAATAATTATAATATGTTAAGTACTGATAGTAGCATTTTAGAGCCATTAAGAAGTCGCATTCAAACACGGAAATAGCGTTACTAATATTTAAAAATCTAAGAGCGTTTCTACTATCGAAACAGTATCCAAAATGTCTCAAAACGTCCGCCAGAGCGTTTACAGGCTCTAACATGCCATTTTGTTTACTTCTAAAACTGTAGCTGCCATTCTGATGAATTTAAAATTAGTTTACAATTGTTTCTGTACAATCTCTAGCATTCTGCAATTACTGTGTAATAATTATAATATGCTAAGTACTGATAGTAGCATTTTGAAGTCCTTAAGAAGTCGCATTCAAACACAAAAATAGCGTTATTAAAATTTAAAAAATCTAAGAGCGTTTCTACTATCGAAACGGTATCCAAAACGTCTCAAATCGTACGCCAGAGAGTTTACAGGCTCTAACATGCCATTTTGTCTACTTCTAAAACTGTAGCTGCCATTCTGATGCATTTAAAATTAGTTTACAATTGTTTCTGTAAAATCCCTAGCATTCTGCAATTACTGTCTAATAATTATAATATGTTAAGTACTGATAGTAGCATTTTGAAGTCCTTAAGAAGTCGCATTCAAACACAAAATTAGCGTTATTAAAATTTAAAAAATCTAAGAGCGTTTCTACTATCGAAACGGTATCCAAAACGTCTCAAATCGTCCGCCAGAGCGTTTACAGGCTCTAACATGCCATTTTGTTTACTTCTAAAACTGTAGCTGCCATTCTGATGCATTTAAAATTAGTTTACAATTGTTTCTGTACAATCTCTAGCATTCTGCAATTACTGTCTAATAATTATAATATGTTAAGTACTGATAGTAGCATTTTAGAGCCTTTAAGAAGTCGCATTCAAACACGGAAATAGCGTTACTAAAATTTAAAAAATCTAAGAGCGTTTCTACTATCAAAACGGTATCCAAAACGGCTCAAATCGTCCGCCAAAGCAATTACAGGCTCTAACATGCCATTTTGTCTACTTCTAAAACTGTAGCTGCCATTCTGATGCATTTAAAATTAGTTTACAATTGTTTCTGTACAATCCCTAGCATTCTGCAATTACTGTCTAATAATTATAATATGTTAAGTACTGATAGTAGCATTTTGAAGCCCTTAAGAAGTCGCATTCAAACACAAAAATAGCGTTACTAAAATTAAAAAATCTAAGAGCGTTTCTACTATCAAAACGGTATCCAAAATGTCTCAAAACGTCCGCCAGAGCGTTTACAGGCTCTAACATGCCATTTTGTTTACTTCTAAAACTGTAGCTGCCATTCTGATGCATTTAAAATTAGTTTACAATTGTTTCTGTACAATCTCTAGCATTCTGCAATTACTGTGTAATAATTATAATATGTTAAGTACTGATAGTAGCATTTTGAAGTCCTTAAGAAGTCGCATTCAAACACAAAAATAGCGTTACTAAAATTTAAAAAATCTAAGAGCGTTTCTACTATCGAAATGGTATCCAAAACGTCTCAAATCGTACGCCAGAGAGTTTACAGGCTCTAACATGCCATTTTGTCTACTTCTAAAACTGTAGCTGCCATTCTGATGCGTTTAAAATTAGTTGACAATTGTTTCTGTAAAATCCCTAGCATTCTGCAATTACTGTCTAATAATTATAATATGTTAAGTACTGATAGTAGCATTTTGAAGTCCTTAAGAAGTCGCATTCAAACACAAAAATAGCGTTATTAAAATTTAAAAAATCTAAGAGCGTTTCTACTATCAAAACGGTATCCAAAACGTCTCAAATCGTCCGCCAGAGCGTTTACAGGCTCTAACATGCCATTTTGTTTACTTCTAAAACTGTAGCTGCCATTCTGATGCGTTTAAAATTAGTTGACAATTGTTTCTGTAAAATCCCTAGCATTCTGCAATTACTGTGTAATAATTATAATATGTTAAGTACTGATAGTAGCATTTTGAAGCCCTTAAGAAGTCGCATTCAAACACAAAAATAGCGTTACTAAAATTTAAAAAATCTAAGAGCGTTTCTACTATCAAAACGGTATCCAAAACGTCTCAAATCGTACGCCAGAGAGTTTACAGGCTCTAACATGCCATTTTGTCTACTTCTAAAACTGTAGCTGCCATTCTGATGCGTTTAAAATTAGTTGACAATTGTTTCTGTAAAATCCCTAGCATTCTGCAATTACTGTGTAATAATTATAATATGTTAAGTACTGATAGTAGCATTTTGAAGTCCTTAAGAAGTCGCATTCAAACACAAAAATAGCGTTACTAAAATTTAAAAAATCTAAGAGCGTTTCTACTATCGAAACGGTATCCAAAACGTCTCAAATCGTCCGCCAGAGCGTTTACAGGCTCTAACATGCCATTTTGTTTACTTCTAAAACTGTAGCTGCCATTCTGATGCATTTAAAATTAGTTTACAATTGTTTCTGTACAATCTCTAGCATTCTGCAATTACTGTCTAATAATTATAATATGTTAAGTACTGATAGTAGCATTTTAGAGCCATTAAGAAGTCGCATTCAAACACGGAAATAGCGTTACTAAAATTTAAAAAATCTAAGAGCGTTTCTACTATCGAAACGGTATCCAAAACGGCTCAAATCGTCCGCCAAAGCAATTACAGGCTCTAACATGCCATTTTGTCTACTTCTAAAACTGTAGCTGCCATTCTGATGCATTTAAAATTAGTTTACAATTGTTTCTGTACAATCCCTAGCATTCTGCAATTACTGTCTAATAATTATAATATGTTAAGTACTGATAGTAGCATTTTGAAGCCCTTAAGAAGTCGCATTCAAACACAAAAATAGCGTTACTAAAATTTAAAAAATCTAAGAGCGTTTCTACTATCAAAACGGTATCCAAAATGTCTCAAAACGTCCGCCAGAGCGTTTACATGCTCTAACATGCCATTTTGTTTACTTCTAAAACTGTAGCTGCCATTCTGATGCATTTAAAATTAGTTTACAATTGTTTCTGTACAATCTCTAGCATTCTGCAATTACTGTCTAATAATTATAATATGTTAAGTACAGATAGTAGCATTTTGAAGCCCTTAAGAAGTCGCATTCAAACACAAAAATAGCGTTACTAAAATTTAAAAAATCTAAGAACGTTTCTACTATCGAAACGGTATCCAAAACGTCTCAAATCGTACGCCAGAGAGTTTACAGGCTCTAACATGCCATTTTGTCTACTTCTAAAACTGTAGCTGCCATTCTGATGCATTTAAAATTAGTTTACAATTGTTTCTGTAAAATCCCTAGCATTCTGCAATTACTGTCTAATAATTATAATATGTTAAGTACTGATAGTAGCATTTTGAAGGCCTTAAGAAGTCGCATTCAAA
>CALNHX010012649.1:0-23516 GCA_940337035.1 Agriotes lineatus
ATACTTCATTACATCGGCTTTTCAACAAATGCAATATCACTACTTCAAAACTATTTTAGTAATAGAACCCAATGTGTGAAGATAGAATCTACAGTCTCTACATCTCGTCAAATAACACAAGGTGTGCCGCAGGGCTCTATTTTAGGACCCTTACTGTACACTATTTATACGTCAAATTTTCATAATTATATTAAATATTGTAAAATACATATGTACGCAGATGATACCCAAATATATAAATCATTTTATCCTTCTAATCTTAATATTGCACTTGAAGAGCTATCGCAAGATTTACATCGGTTGTTTGAAATGTCAACCAAACATGCTCTAACTTTAAATCCTTCAAAATCTTGTGTACTTCTGTTTGGGAGGGATGCAGATCGCTCTAGTGTTCAGAATATCTTAACATTAACTATAGATAATGCTAATTTACCTGTAAATAATAGTACAAAGAATTTGGGAATTATTTTAGACAACAGTTTCAGATATAGAGAACATATCAATAAATGTATACAAAAAGCTTATACAAGCCTTAAATTATTGTATACTCATAAGCAATATTTAAACCAATCAACAAAAAAGATGCTGTGCGAAGCACTTGTACTGTCACATTTTTCATACTGCTCAGAATTGTATTCCACTTGCCTCGACACCGATACTTCAAATAGAATACAGCGCGTTCAAAATTCATGTTTGAGATTTATTTATGGTATACGTAAGTATGACCACATTTCACACAAGTTATCTGAAGCAAACTGGCTAAATATGGAAGACAGACGTTTCCTTCGCACAGCATGCTTATATCATAAGATTATTTTCCTAAAAAAACCTCCTTATCTATATAACAAGATAAAATTTAGAACTGATGTGCATAATTTAAATTTGAGGTTCAAAGGCCTTATCACACCTCCTCAACATAAAACAACACTCCTTAAGAGATCATTTCAATATAATATAAGTAAAATTTTTAACAATCTGCCTGAAATGATAAAAGCCTCAGCACCGCCGCTTTTTAAAAATCAACTGACGAAAATTTTGCACAAGGGCAATAAGTATGCAACATAATCTGATGCTGTTTACTAGTAATAATGTGAGATCGCGATTCGTTTGCTTCGAGTCCTATAAGCAGTATTATATTTCAGTTTTATTTTTAAGTTGTTTGTTTTGTGAACGTAATTCAGAATACTCCTTAAGTTAGGCACACATTTAAAACTTTCTTTGCAAAACAGATTAAGGTCCAATTGAAAAACAGGGTATTACCTGAATTGCGCCTTATGATTCCGGTGACGCTAAATAGAAAATTTTAGTTCATTACTCTGTCCCGTATAATTTAGTATGTTCCATTTATGTTTATTTATTGTTCAAACTTACCTGTACTGTACTTACCGGAATAAAGACTATTATTATTATTATACATGTGTAAATCCGTGCATGTATGTATTATCGTTAACCTCTTGTTACCTTAGCGGTGTAGAGTCTGGTACTTTGTACGCTAACATCTGGCTGTGTAGTGCTCAACTTGCCCCGAGTTCTGAATTACAAAGTTGGAGCGCGCCTTCCTTGCTTGCATAGGAACCATTATATTAGGTGTGTGTCTTGGTGATGTGTGTACCTTGTAATTCTATCTCTTGTGTCTGTAGTTTTGAGTAGAGCACACTTAATTTGGTGCCCAACTGTGAATGGTCCCACCGAACCCGATTCCAATTGCCAAGGCTGCGGAAAAATTCCAGCCCCTTTGGGATTCGAACCGAGAACTTGCTTAATACAAGCCTAGCGCTTTACCAACTGTGCTACCCAGCTTCTATACTTGTAAATGCATAATAAATTAAAAACATATTTAATAACATAATAACATCACGTTTGATTGAAAATACAAATACACTGTATTTTTTTATCTCATTACAACACATACTACGTGCATCGTTTTTTCATGTGTTTAAAATTCTAATAAGATTTTAAATAAACTAATTTCATAGATGCCACTGCAGCAACTATAAAATTAAAGGGACCAATCGGAAGCCAGGGCCACGCATCATAACGCAGCTGTCTCTGCTCGAGCAAAATCGACAGATGATTCAAGTAAAATTCGGGAAGGTTTTGTCACTCGCTCTCACGGGGTAAATTTTAAATAACTTAGAAAACAGACACTCTCACGATTGAAGGACACCAAGCTGCAGAAGTGGGACCAAGAGCCACGTGCGGGCTAGGATTTTGCGTGATGTGGAAAGCTGCCGTAAAAAGATGCTATAATGCCGAAACGGGTCTGAAATACAGGCGGACTCGCCAATTATGTACCAAAACTGTTCTAAAGGCATATTTAACTAATTGAATTACGGGAAAATATAAAATGGCCTGACAGGTATGCGAAGGGTTGTATATTACAGTAAAATTATCAAGGAGACTAAAGAATACATTTTTAACAATAATTTGTTTGGTGAATTTATGGCGGAGAATAAAAATGGTGAGAGTACCTTATATTAAACAATAATAATCTACAGAAGCAAATTCTGAAATTGGATGCAGAACTAAGTTTATTATCAATTAATTACATCATATGAATTGGATAGTAGAAGCTGGTATTACTGGAAATAGCTTATATCGAGTTTCATAGCAGAGTGAACGTCTTATGGTGTGGATAAAGGGGTTTTCATCTACTGGAATTGTACTTCGCTAAGCTTGTTATTGAAGTGACGTTTTTTTTTTTGGTAATTTGCATCTAGTCGAGATTCGTGATACTGGGTGGTCAGAGGCTTGTAAATTTTGGAAGGAAGACGTGGATGGGCGTTGTTTCTGGTCAATATTGACAGTCCTGTTGGAGGAGATAGCAGGTGTCTTGTCGTGTTTGGCTTGGTGGTTGAGTGCATTCATAATGGGGTTTGTGTGGACATTAGGAAACTTCTGTGAGTGTACTGGATGCGATTTAGATTGATAGAGGAGTATATTAGGGTCAGTAAGATCTGCAGGTATTTATAAAAAATTTGTAAAAAGCTTTACCCAGAACTTTCCTCGCCCGAATTAGATCAATTTGCAAATTTAAAAAAATGTATCCCGTTGGGGTTTGAACCCGCCGCACCTGTATAGCGATCGTAACTGCATCGATAAGTTCAACTGCGCATCAAGCCTTATAGTTCTAATAAGTGCGGCGCGCTCCTCTCTTGAATAGAATGGTCTTATTGTTGAAACGTTTTTACTCTTTTCTAACATTATCCTGTATTGGTTGAGTTTTATTTTCGGCAAATGTAAAGCCTGACCTATGTGAAAGTTATTACTTCCATTTCAAAATTAACCCAAAAATAAACATTTTATTTTTTTAAGATGCTCATCCTGTATATATTTGTATGAAATTGTACCAGTTTTATGCGAGGTAGATATATAATATGTATGCAAAATATTGTCTTCCTCGGATTTTGAGCTATACTGCCAACAGACAGACAGATGGAATTAAGAAAACCTCTTTTTCGTCATCTAGGGACCTTCAAAGGTGATTTTTTCGTAATTACAATACTTCCTTCATCTTTCAGAGAAAAGAAAGAATAAAATGTGGTAATTATAAAAGGGATTACTTACTATTTAGTGTTTGTTGAAGGACCGGTAGTTTAACGAAAATGTATTGCGATTGATTTCATTCTTGCATAATTTAAGGTGACAGTGACAGACATTCAAATTGTCACATCATTTTGAACTTGGTTTTCATTAAGCAGAAAGGATACGAATTTTTCATGAATTAAAACAGTCTTGATTATGTATGAATCCTACCTGAGTTTTTTTTAAGAGTAAATGTTTCTACCTGAGCTAGTTATATTTAATAACATTGACCATTCAATTCCCCTGTCATCTGTCAAAAAGCGACCAATGAAAATCCACAATTTGACATTTCTTGACCAATCAAAAAAATTTCAGCGGATATATCTTCCTAGAAGGTATTCAAGTGAATATTTTAGACAAATGTGATTTTTACTTCCTTTTACAATAAAGGAAGTATTGGATTCACCCCAAAAATTCGAAATTGAGTTTTCAACAGATCTTCACATTTTCGAGCCACTTGAACCCAAAAAACATGTTTTTGTTCATTGGTCTGTCTGTGTGTGTGTCTGTCTGTGTATGTGTCTGCCTGTGAACAGAATACCTCAAAAACAAAAAGAGGTATGGCGTTGAAACTTCATATATAAGTTTTGTGTACTATGTAAATGAGACAGCAAGCTTTTAAAGAAAATCGCATAACCGGAAGTAGGTGTTTACTCTTGTGATTTTTCAGTTTTTTTAGTTTTTCAAAAACGGCTCTAACGATTTTTTTTAAAAACGGCTCTAACGATTGTTTTCAAACTTTATTAATTTTATTAATCACGAGCGAAGCTCAGCGGAGCGAGTGTTTAATAAAAGAGTGACTAATAAGTTTATAGAACGAGTTGCATACTATACTTTTTCTACGACCGCAAATTTAGACAATATAACATTATTTCATTAGGATTTTGAAAATTATGTTAGGTTAAATTATGCTTGACAAATGTCAAAGTTGACTTTTCAAAATTGAAAACTAACTTGATTATAGTTTTGGCTGTGGCTAATAAAGCAAATACTGTTTGAACCTAACTTCACCCCATGACTAAAACGTCGTTGCCAACTTCAGCTTGTGACTAAGAGGCTCTTTAGTCATAGCTTATGAAGGCATGACTAAAAGGTCACTTAGCGACGTGTATGTTAGTATGTTAAATGCCGTTTTAGTTACAGGAGTAGAAAAATAAACTAAAGCATAAGAATGTCAAACATAATTGTTATAAAATATAAAACCACTTAAAAATATAAATACCATTGCATTATAATCAATTATAACAATATGTATCTCATTAATGAGGGGTGAATATGAATCCTGTTTTGTTCTTCATTGAGGGCTTGCAATAGTTCTGCTGGGATTTTGTCTACACCTTACGATTTATGTAATTGGAAGTCTTTTAGTGCTGCTTCAAATTCTAATCTAATTATTTCAGGTTCTAATTCATCTTGGTAAACTGAGTTTTAATTTTCAACATCTTCTAATATTGTAGGTTGGCTATAGTTTTCCTGTATATTCTTTCCACCTATTCTACTCTGTCATTTTCAATAAATCTCTTGCATTCTCATTGTAACTCCTACTGTATGTTCCAAAATATTTTCTGTCAAGGTATTGTGCTTTCTTGGTGTTGCCTCCTTTACAGCATTTATTGATTTCTTATTTAGCTTTATTTGATTCTCTGTTTACTAATTTTTTTAGCTGAGACTGAAGGTTCATAACCGTTCGGCCGCTATTATTAATATTGTGGACTGTCTTTTTTGTTGGTCATAACGGCTCTAATTCTGTCGGGCATTGTATCAATGACTTTTGCACAGCTATCCGGTTGTATAGTATCCCATATTTGTTACAATTTTGTTTGAGTTCAGTTACTGTGCGTGCAGGGCTCTTATACAGTTCATTTTTCATTTTACGCCACAGAGACTGATTTGGCAGGACTACCAGAAGTCCATGGTAAAGTTGAAAGCTGATGTTCTTCAAGCTGTTGAAAAACAAAATCCCCCTCGGCAGACTGGCATATTTTCATAGATGGCAAAAAAGGTTTTGAAATCAAATGGAGTGTACCTTGAGCACTAGGCAAATTTTGGAAAATTCACATTTTTAAATAATCATATCAGGCTGATATGCAAATAGGTAATTTAAGTCCCCCCGGTACAAACAATCAGAATTGCAAATCATTATGCTTAAGAATATAGAAGATATTTAGGTGTTTCCATTTCAAGTGAAACACTGTATAAGCACAAGTAATCCAGAACTCAGATAACTGAGGTTCTATGTTGTTTATTAGACTATTGCAAGCAGTATTGAAAGCTATAAACAGTTATCAATAAAAACCCAAAGTCACTTTTCTTTCAAAAGTTTGTAAATCAATGTACAGTCATGCTCACATAAATCTAGTACAAGCAATTTAGATCTATTTACAAAATTATCTAAAATTGTTTGTTGTACAACTGACTTTTTATTAAGTACAAAATAAATGAAATAAAGGCAACTAATATTTTATTGCTGCGCCATTTGCGTCAATTGCAGCCCTTAATCTCCTCGGTAAAACAAATATGTTTGTACGAGATTTATGTGAGCATGACTGTACATGATCAAAATCAAAAACTTCACTCTTAATATGTGTAGCGAGTGATCAAATAAATTTATAATTAGAGTGGCCTGTGATTCGTGTTATACATTTGGCAGTACTGAAGTGTATTGTTAGTCTATGTCAAATTCAAGATTTTCAGGTTAAGTTTTGTGTCAGTTTGTGTCAAATAACCATATATTTATACTACTATATTGCTAGTAGGGCCTGGGAACTTTGCCACCCGCGCGGACGACAAGCTTGCGCACAGCTCACCAAATACATCAAAGAGTTGGTTGTCTGTCTCACTTATGGTGTGACCTCCCCACTCATAGCCGATAGCAATATAGTAGTATAAACATATGCAAATAACAAACAAAACCTAACCTACTAACCGCGAATTTGACATTGACTCACAATACACTTCAGTACTGCCAAACATATAACACGATTCACAGGCGACTCTAATTATAAATTTAAATGATCTCACGTTATTAACAGATTTATTTTTAAGAAATGCATGAAAATCTTTTCCCTGTACGCATGTACACCAAATATTATGTATATTAGCCTAACCTTTTCTACTCTTAGGGTGTAAAGGTGAGTTTACAAAACTTAATTAAATTTATATACCGGGTGTCCATTCTCAAAGTCGAACATAGGCAATTAACATTAGTGCATTCACTTGTTCTTCATTGAAATAATTAATTTTTCTGTAGATAATTTTAACACACGTTGACAGAAAATACCTGATTTACGCCAAATAATTACCATTTTTTTTTGACAAATGCTATCGAACTTGAAAAGCAAGCCATGGCATATTTAAAAATTCCTACGTTTTAAATTAGTATTTTAAAATAAAAATCGCATCTTGAATATTATTATTGGTATCATTTGATGCGGAATAATTTTATCTTTCCATTGATACCATTACCTTCCCTGTAAGTTGAATTGGCGAGCAGGAATCGGCAAAAACGTTCAATACAATGTTAATCGCCTATGTTCGACTTTGAGAACGGACACCCGGTATAATAGATATGAGTAATTCACGTCACTTAATAACTGAAATCTTCTTTTTCATAATGAGAATATATGATTTGGCCCATTGTTTTTTATCATTGTCTTTATATTTTGCCAAATTTTCTCTTTGGTGCAGTGTTTCTTCACCAGTATTATTCCACGTTTTCCACGGTCTTCCTCCTGTTTTTGTAATTCTTGCTTCTCATATTTTTTTCACCTTTCATTGTTCATTCTTGCCATATGTCCTAGCATTGTAACTGTTCCTCTTTTATTTTTTTTCTCAACATTTCGACTTTTAATTCGTTGTGTATTGCTTGGTTCCTTATCATCTCTCTTCTGATGATCCCTAGTAATTTCTTCAGGTACTTCTGTTTGCTTGTTAACTGAACATGTAATCTTGAGTGCTATGCCTTTCTGCAAATCACATGGAATAGTTTTGCACCCTACTGTCTCATGGTCTCTAACATTTCTGCTTCAATTCCATCATGGCCTGCGGCTCTTCCATCTGTAAGTGTTTTTATTGCTTCGTATAGTTCATCCAGCGTTGGTTCGTCATTTCTTGCTTCAATATTGATTGTGGTCATGTCATCTTCTTCTATTGGCGTTGTTCTTATCTGTTCTGTTCCTTCTGTTGTTAAATCATGAAAATATTTCCTCCATCTTCATAAGACTTCGGTTTCTTCTTATTAGCTTCTCTTCTTTGCTCTTAATGTGATTTAGTGTTGTTTTTTCTCTTGTCTCAAATTTTTGAGTAAAACAGTTTTGGTTCGCTTTGCTATTATTTTCCATTTGATTACCAACATTCTCCCAGTCCATTTCTTTTGCTTGGTTTTGATTTTTATATTCTTCAGATGACTCTTTCTTTTTCCTGCTTAGGTAGTCTTTCCATTTCTTTTTTTTAAATTTAAATGTCTGCTTCAATTTCATCATTCCATCAAACTGGTTGTTGCTTGTCATTGTTACTGTCTGGGCTGTTATGTTCAGCTTGGGTATTATTGGACTGTATTTTTTTGAGAACAGGAACACTCAAACCCTTACCGTAAATGCTAATCACTATGCCGCAATGGTGTGGCATGATCCAGCAGGATGGAGCCACTAGTCATATGGCAGCTACTGCTACAGAAAGATTAATTTCTCAAAAAGAAAACATTAACTATCCGCTAAGAAGTCCTGACTTGACTTCGCTCGATTTTTTTTATAGGGTTATCTCAAGAGAAGGGTGTTTAATAATCCATGTGGCAATTTACAACTTAAGGACCGTATTCGGGGAGAAATCAATGCAATTCCGGTGGAACTTTGTCAATGTGTAATGGCAAACGCAAGGGTGCATATGCCTTCAGGGGCAACATCTAACCGATGTATTCTTTTTTCAATTAGGCTTATATTTGGACAATTCTCTCAAATTTTCCAATGATATTTACTTTTTGCCCTCTATATTTTCCTTGTTTAATTTCTATTGATAGAATAAGAGTTCAAAGAGTACAGAATTCTTGTCTTCGTTATATTTTTGGAATACCAAAATTTGATAGGATCTCACATAAAATCTCTGATATTCAGCAGTTGAATATAAATAATCGTTTTTATCTTTGGTCAGCTTGTTTGTTTCACAAAATTGTTTTTCTACGACTGCTCTGAAAATAGCCAAGAAAACACTCCTAACTCTGAAAATCTTACATTTCACACAGAGTGTGATAACGTTGTCACTCGCTCAAAAACAGCATGCGACATCGATGTCGCACGTTGTGTCTAATCGCGTATATTAGAAATCTAGGCTGCGGCTTGTAGTTGTAGAAAAAGTATAGTGTACAACACGTGTGAAAAGCACTTTTCACACTTGTGGCGCTTTTTATGACACTCGCCTGTGCCTCGTGGTCACCAAATTCCCCCACTCGTGTGAAAAGTGCTATTTTCAACATTAGTTGTACAATATACTATTTATTTCAGACTTTGTCATTTCTTTTCGTATACTGATGTGGGCAATATCATCATCAGAAACAAAGCAATTATCACGCCCCCGAAACACACAACTGCCTTTTTTGAACGTTCATTTATAAAATATACAATAATTTACCTGAATCGTTAAAACGCGTGTCAACTAAATCATTTAGGGCCGGTTGCAGAAAGCAATGTTAAGTCTGGTGTTAGCTAACATCGCGTTAAAGTGAACAAAATCGCATAAAATTTTGTTTACTAATGTATTAGTTACCATAAGCATTTGAGATTTGATTCGTTTTTGTTCACTTTGACGCGATGTTAGCTAACACCAGACTTAACATTGCTTTCTGCAACCGGCCCTTAAAGAAATCTTACAAAAATATTGCTTACTCGTTAATAACTGACCAATTGTTCTGCTTTGTACTGACTGGTGTTATATTGTTCTAGATTCTATTTAGTTTAGAATTTTTCTAGGGTTAGTGCTTCACATTCGTTGCAATAATTTTGTATTTTATGTTACTTTATATTATTATTTTTGTGTCATTAAGTAAAAAAAAATATTTATATTATTATTTTTGTGTCATTAAGTAAAAAAATAGTACATTGTGTATCTAGGACGAAAAGCGTAACATTCCCAGACGACTGTGAATATTGTTGGGCGAGGCGAATGCCGAGCCCAACAACACAGGAGTCTGAGAATGTTGCTTTTTGTCCAAGATACACATACTATTTTTCCGCCAATCGATACGAGTAATTAAAAAAATTAGGAAATAGTACTCGAATATTCCCTGCCTAGGCCGGGAATATTATTCCTGTACAGTTGTATTGTAAATTACCTAGCAACGGCTGATGTAATGGAATGTTTGAATTATTCCTGTACAGTTTTATTGTAAATTACCTAGCAACGGCTGATGTAATGGAATGTTTAACTTTGCTCAACAAAATTTTGTCAATAATGTAACAGTTCTCGTACGATTGGCGGAAAAATATATTTATATATATTTCACTTTTATTAAAAATCTTCAAGGTTTAAGTGGCAGAACAGGGTGCGATAGGATTTATCCTGCCACATCTGAACTTCACCTTTGAATTCTTTCACAATAATTTGTATTTATTTTGGTATTTACTCACTGGTATAACTTTCCATGTATTTATTTGTTAAAGAATACAGATATTAGTATTATTATTATGGCTTATCAGACTGTTAATCTTGTAATGATCTTTACGGTTTCTTACACCTAACGGGTCGCAATTAACCAAAGCTAGGTGAGTATGTTATTTGCATCTATTAGATAGATACTAAAAAATTTTCTTACGGTGTTACAAGTGTTAAGAATCACTGCTTTCTGCAAGAATATATACAATCTCTCATCTAATTTCAGTGTCTTTAAGGAGTCATGTAGGGATAGAGGAATGACTCCAGTAGCTGAGAGTACAGTGGGTATTACGTAAGCTTTGTTAAGTTGCCACATGTGGGAGATTTCTATTAATAGATTGGTGTATTTTTGTTTCTTTTCGGTATATGCTGCTTGTAGATTAGATGTATTTGGCACTGTGATATCTACAAGATAGAACTGTGATGTTAAAGTTGGGATTTTCATGACGAAATAAATTATACATTTCTTCTCTGTACAGCGTCTTATCGGATTCTAATTTGGAAGCTTTGTAGTAGCAACGCATGACACTTTTATTCATTTCATTCGTTGCCTGGACTTCCCTGCTCTGGTGGTAGCAGTGTCAGTATATGCTAAAGCACGCAAGGCAGGTCCTCTATCTAGAGAAGTATTTTGGTTGCTATTGTCATCGGTCTTGGGTTGGAGTCCAACGTTAGGTACAACTCTACTTCCTAACGCATCCGAGGCTTCTATATTTTCACAACGCTCCATACTAATGATCGGAAGTGCTTTTTATAGCTGCAGTCAGCTTACAGGGAAGTTAAAATCCACCTCAGTAGAGCCCTGCCGTACCACTACTTAGTTCATGGTAGTACTGAGGCAAGGGGATTTAAACTTCCGATGGACTCCTGGCCCACCGTGAAGTGCTCTGCTCAGGTCCATGGAGCCGCAACTCTCCAAAGTATATGCAGTAGCATACCTCTTGCAGGGTTATTATTATTATTATTATTGTTGTTGTCTATGTAAATAAGTTAAAAATAAAGAAGTTATGGCGTTTTGAAAAGTGAATTTTTGAGACACCCTGTATATTTGCCATACTTCTTCTATATCCCCTTTTGTAGTACTTCTGCAAAAAAATTCAACCTCTTCCGTAATTCTTTTTCTCTACTTCTTACATATTTTACGTCCGCTAATTTATATGTTTTAATCTTTTCAAGAACATTCTTCTAGTGGATGATCTTGCTCTTCGTCGTGGTTTATACTTTTTGAGACTTTATTTTTCCCACTAGTTGCAAATGATAGCTGTAAATTTGAAATCCCCTTTTAACTCTTTTGTGTTTTTGAATAAGTAGATAATCAATGATTGATTTTTCTCTTCTGCTCTTTACTTCTCTAGTTTACTTGTGTATTTTCTTGTCTAAGAAAAATGTGTTTGTAATTATAAGTTCATTTTCTCTGCAATATTGTGTCTTTTTCCATTGTCATTTATTTATTTTTTTCCCATATTTATCCAATATTTCTGCTGTTGTGTCGTCTTTGGTCCCCACTCTTCCATGAAAGTCTCCTAATATAATTTTTGGTGCTTTCGCTTTCTTCTGTAAGTGCCGTTAAATCTTCCCAAAATGTATCCATATTTTCTACATTATTGTCTTCGTTAGGTACACTAAAATTAATTTCAATAGCAGCTAAAGTATTTTAATTACACTGCGAAAATTTTGATGGAAATTTGGTACTTTGATACAACCTGCCAGATTTATTTATAACATAATAAAAAATTAAAGAATGAATTTTTTGTTAGCTAAGAATGAAAAAAATACATGCACTTGTCGAATACTACCATCACGTAACTCACTAGAAGAATCATTCAATCACACTATCACAGTTGTCTTATTGTCCTACATAGATAATATTTTGCCTTTTTTACCTTTCCGTATTAAGAACTATTCATACATATCGCATTGAACGTAAGTAACAATTTATTTTATTATGTGCATTCAATTGAAGATGTAAATATAGAAATAGTAAATTCTTTCAAATATCTAGGTATAATAGTAGATGATAAGTTAATTTTTGGTGAACATATAGAATATATGTGTAAGAAAATATCAAAAAAGTTAGGGGTACTTAATAGATCTAGCGATTTTTTAAGTAGATGGGCAAGAGAGGCAGTATATCTATCTATATATATATAAAGGAAAGTCACAATCATGACTAATCAACGCAGAGCCGAAACCACTGGTACTAGAAACTTATGTGGAAGGTTCAATTTATTATGTAAGGTAGTGCTAAGAAAGGATTTTTTGAAATTTGACTCCTAAGGGGGTGATAAGGGGTAAAATGTGTTTTCACGAATTCCTCAATATCTCTTACACCCGGTAAGATATCGATTTGGTGTTTGCTTGCAAAGATTATCAATGCAAATACCTAGAAACGTATTTTAGGATTTGGCCCTAATCAACCCCTAAAGGTGCAAATCTGGATTGGGGGTCAATTAAAGAATCTTACCTATCTCCTATGTTGATTGAGTTAGAACATTATTATTTGGCATATAGATATATTTTTAAAATATTTAGAAAGGGGTGTAAGGGAATTTTAAAATTTTTACCCTAAAGGGGTAAAAAAAGGAAAAACAGGAAAGGCGTAGGGGTAATTTTTTTAGCTGTAAGTTCCATTTCACAATAAAATGGGTTAAAAGGGATTTTTTGAAATTCAACCCCTACGGGGGTGAAAAGGGGTAAAATGTGTTTGCACGAGTTCCTCAATATCTCTAAAACCCAATGAGATAGCGACTTGGTGTTTACTTCCAAAGATTGTGAATGCAAATACCTAGAAACGTATTTTAGGATTTTGCCCTAATCAACCCTTAAAGGTGCAAATCTGGATTCGGGGTGAATTAAAGAACCATTCGTATTTCCTATGTTTATTTTCTTTGAACATTCTTTTTTGCATATAGATGTATTTTTAAAATCTTTTCAAAGGCATTGAAGGGTGTTTTATATATTACCCCTAAAGGTGTAAAAAAGAGGCAAAACTGAAAAGGGGTAGGGGGTTAAAATTATTGTTTTTTTTTCTTATGGGTGCATTTTAGACTAAAATGAGGTAGAAAAAGTTTGTAGAAATTTCACCTACAAGGGGATGAAATGGGTATTCCGCTATAATCTATATGTATAAAAGAAAGCACCAACTCTACAATACGGATCTGTAGTAATCCTTGGTACCAGGAACTTAATATTTGACAAGAAGAGTCCTTTAGTTAAGTAGCAAAGTGCTGGGAAAGGCGTTTTCAAAATTCCGCCCCTAAAGAGAAAGAAAGAGGTAATATGTCTTTTCACGAATTTCTCAAAATCTTTTAAGGTCCTATAATATATCGATTTGGTTTTTACTTAGAAATATTACTTATACAAGTTCCTAAAAACGTAATTCAGGATTGTGCATAGATCAACTCTTAAAGGTGCGAATTTGGATTTTGGGGTGAATTATAGAACCTTCCGTATTTCCTGTAGTTCCTGATGACCCTGGTTTTTGGGCATATGTGTGTTTATTAAATCTTTAAAAAGTGGTTTAAAGTTTTTATTCTAAATTTCATTGTGATATGAGTAAAAAAGGAGTAAAAGTAAAAAAAAGTTAAAAAGAGGTTAAAGTTATTGATTTTTTGTGTGTGCTCAGTTTAGAATAAAATAGAAGGATTTCCGAAATTCTACCTTCAAGTGATGGAAACTGGTATGTTGCTAC
This sequence comes from Agriotes lineatus, assembly GCA_940337035.1. Lineage (NCBI taxonomy): Eukaryota > Metazoa > Arthropoda > Insecta > Coleoptera > Elateridae > Agriotes > Agriotes lineatus. The sequence goes on from CALNHX010012649.1 coordinate 13,919, forward strand.
AATTTATGAATACAACATTTAATAAGTACATTTATTATTATTATTATACTAAACCTATAGTTTTATCAATCTATACAAGGAGAAAGACAATTACATACACATTTCTACGGGATACGTGAAGCATAAAAGGCTTATGGAGAACTTTTTTCTGAAGAATATTGTTTCCTTTTTACCTACAATATGTTTTTGCAGCGTTTGTTAGTTTAGAGTATTGAATGAGGGAGGAGTGGAGCATTCTAGAATTAATTTAAGATTTAGAAGAAAAAACATTTATAGTCCGTACGAAGAACGGGCATCTTGCTAGTACATATATAAAGGAAAGTCATAGCCCTGACTAATCAACGCAGAGCCGTAACCACTGGTACTAGAAACTTGAAATTTGGGTGGAAGATTCCATTTGTTATGTACGGTAGTGCTAAGAAGGGATTTTTTGAAATTCGTCCCCTAAGGGGGTAAAAAGGGGTAAAATGTGTTTCCACAAAGTCATCAATACCTTTAGACCCGATGAGATATCGACTTGGTGTTTACTTCCAAAGATTGTCAATGCCAATATCTAGAAACGTTTTTCAGGATTTTGCTCTAATCAACCCCTAAAGGTGCAAATCTGGATTCGGGGTGAATTATTAAACCCTTCATATCTTCTGTGTTTGTTGAGTTAGAACATTCTTTGTTAGCATATAGATGTCTTTTTAAATTATTTAGAAAGAGGTTTAAGGGATTTTGAAACAATTGCCCCTAAGGGGGTAAAAAGGGGTAAACTGTGTTTTCACGAATTCCACAATAGCTCTTAGTCCCGATAAGATATGGACTTGGTGTTTGCTTGCATAGGTATCCAATACAAATGTTTAAAACACATTTCAGGAGTTTGTCCGAATCAACCCTTAAAGGTACGAATCTGCATTCGGTGTGAATTATAGAACCCCTTGTATCACCTATGTTTGTAGAGTTAGAGCATTATTTTTTGGCATATAGATGTGTTTTTAAAATCTTTAAAAAGGGGTTTCAACATTTTTTAGAAATTCCACCCCTAAAGCGGTAAAAGAGGAAAATTGAAAAAATTATTAATTTTTTTCGATCTGGGTTTATTTCAGGATAACACCGCTGGAAGAATTTTTCGAAGTTCCATCCTTAAAGGATGAAAATGGGTAAACTGTGTTTCCACGAATTTTTCGATATCTCTTAGAATAAAATAGGAGGATTTCTAAAACTCCACCCCCAAGTAGTGGGAACGGGTATTCTGCTATAATTTAAGCATACAAGTGAGTACGTGGAGCATAAAAGAGGCAAGGAGAACTGTTTTCGGAAGAATATTGTTTCTACAATATTGTTTTGCAGCCTGTCAGGTTAGCGTATTGAGTGAGGGTGGGGGGGGGGCATTTAAGATTTAGAAGAAGGAACAAACATTTGTAGACCGTACGAAGAACGGGCAACTTGCTAGTAATTGTATAATTCTACCTCATTTCCATTATGCCGGCACAATACTGTACTTGGCTAGGAGAGGGGATATAGATAGACTGCAATTATTGCAAAATCGTGCAATGCGAGTTATATTGAAGTGCAATAAATATACAAGCATAGATTTTATGTTGAAATCATTAAATTGGATTAATGTTAATAAATTTTGTGAAATGAAAGCTCTTATTTTCATTCATAAGGTTAAATGCGGCTTAATGCCGGTATATTTTGATACTGTAATACAAGAATTTCATCAGTTTCATGAATATGATACAAGAAATAAAAGAAACTTTGTACTACAACATAAAAAATCTGGTGTGATACACGCACACAACTTCCTTTTACAGTCATCTTATAATTTGCCAAAAATTTGATTTTAAATTTTTAAGCATTTGTCAAAAATTTAAAAAAATTACAAATTCTACAGAAACCGTACAAAATAGAGCGTTAGTTGAAGAGACAAATTTTCTCTAAAATTTTAAGCTGAATTCAAAAATGTAATAATATACCGGGCGTTCTATTTAAAATAGGAGTTAATAAAAAAAATAGAAAAAACAAAAGAAACCCATTTTAGAAGTATTCAACTGGAAAATCACCTATCTCACATCAATACACATTAAAAATGTAATAAAAATGTAAAGTTTGAAGAAAATCGTTAGAGCCGTTTTTGAAAAAATCGAAAAAAACTGAAAAATCACAAGAGTAAACACCTATTTCCGGTTATGCGATTGTCTTCAAAAGTTTGCTGTCGCATCTACATAGTGCACAAAACTTATATATGAAGTTTCAACGTCATACCTCTTTTCGTTTTTGAGATATTCTGTTCACAGACAGACACATACACACACACACACAGACAGACAGACAGACTAATAAAAACTCAATTTCGAATTTTTGGGGTGAATCCAATACTTCCTTTATTGTAAAAGGAAGTAAAAATATAAAAAGAACCAAATTCAATATTCTTTAAAGCATTGATAGAATTTATAATAAGTTACCACTTGCAGTTAAAAATAGTACGAATGTAAATATGTTCAAATTAAAATTAAGGAAAATATTTTTACAATAGCATAATTATAATAGGTGTTAAAAATGAACTGTTTTTATTTTTATTTTATTTTTTTGTGTTTGATGTTTGTATAGCAAGTTTGCTAAATAAAGTTTACATTATTATATTCTGAAATCTCTGTATACAGGAAAGCCATTTTTAAATCGTTCTTTAAAATTACTGATTGATTCAAACTTGAGTGTAATAAAACATGATATACAAAACCTTCTGTTTGTTTAGAATGTCAGAAAGTATAGCTTGCACATTTTTACTTTTTTCGTGTATACTGGCAAATTCTCAAATTTCATAAAACACAGCTGTGACTGTGAAATAAACAAATAGCTTCTTTAAATATACAAATCGACCCACGTAGCATCTGAAAAGAGAGCAGATGATCAAAATCCAAATAACTTCTAATAAATCTGTTTACTAATTCTCAATAATTAGTGTCCCGGAATTCCCACTGTCATTTTATTATTTTACTGCCTGTGGTAAAATTCAGGAATTTTGTTGGTCGAAGATTTCAAAACGGAGATTCTTGACGTCACGCGTTTGCGCAGTGCACGACAAATTTTCACTTTTACCATATAGCTATTTCTTTCTGATATCGCCAATTTACATGAAGTAGATAAGGATAGCTATAATTGCTCAATGAAGTTGTTCTGGTGGGCTTCCTTCAGGTCATGTGTACTCCAGTATTATTCCGTGCGTTAGCACCGAACACCGTCTGTTGCGGTTGTGTAGTAAGGTGAACGTGCGAGGAAGTGGTGGGTCGTACTTTTCGTTATATTTATTTTTTGAAAATAAATGTGTTCGTAATGTGAAATGGCGGAAACGTGCACCGTCGTACGGTTTTCGAAAGACCCGTCAACAGCCAGAATCGAAAACTTGAAGCAGAATGATTCGTCGGACAAGATTTGCGAAACGCAACAGAATTTTGGTGTTTTTTACGTGATATGCATTGCCTTATCTATCATAACCTATATCCTAGATTTGGCTCTTGCCTGTATATTGTTATACTTCTATTCCGTTAAGGGGTATGGAGTTTATTTTGCATTAACATTGACTTTTGTGCTAGTGCCTGCATTATTTATGACCGCAGTTAGTATGCGATGGTGAGTGGCTTTAAATCCTTTTAAATGGCCAATTTAAACTTCGATTGATCGCTGGCAATCGTGGGTTTGCTTCGTTTGTTTAAATTATTTATTAAAGAAATTGCATAAAATCGTTAAGCAAGTGTCAGCAACAATCCTTGTCTTATAATTGCACTTATTATTTATCATCTGTGTTTAACGAGCAGCTGTCAAACAAATTAATTTTAAGGTTAAATACACCTTTTAAATTTTTATACAGGTTGTCCACAACAAAAAAAAAATGGCACAGAAATACATAAATTTCAGTTTCCGTTTTGATGCATAATCCGGTTGTTAACTTTATTCGAGCATTTTTAGAAAATTTGTATACATCTTTAAAATTGTAGTACTGTTTTTTAAGGGTTGTTGGAAGGTTACCATGCTGATATTACAAGGAACTATTTTTGCTATTCCTATTTGGTAAATTTTAGATAGAGTTAGTTGGCTGATGTTATATGTATATGAAGCCACAACAAACTAAGATCTGGAATTTATTTGACCACGGTATGAGATTTATTGGTTTATTTCTATATAAGTACAACATGATTATTAGTGAAAAACTAGCGTTACATAGTAGCATATTGATTAATTTAAATTTACCATGCTACCGTGCTTGTTAGGGTTCATTTTTATTTTATATTAAAGATTATACATACATACATAAACATCCTTTTGATAGAGACATGTTAAACATATTGGCACTGTTGTTTAGCATACAACTATAGTGAAATTTTTACCTACCAGAAAATTTTATCTTTTTTGATCTTAGCCGAATTGAGTGAAAAAAAATCACCAGAACAACTAACCATTGTAACTTAAAATAATTACTGGCGGCATTGTCAATTTGACACTTGTCAGTATTTTCATTTTTATTTCAAAATGAGAATTTTAGATCAATAGAGATCACTTATTTTAAATGTTATAGAATATTTCGAAAATGAAGAAAGTAGTCATCATCGAGCAATCGAAAAAGCTTCAAAAGTATTAAAACTTGCAAAATGTACTTTATAGAAATTGATGAAAGGATGGACAGCTTCCTAAAGAAAATATATGGAAAATATGTTGCAGAAAGTTGCTGTAGGCAAAACTAAAATCGATCCTTCGAAATTAAACCATATTCATGGTATATAAAATATATAGACTGACTAAAAACTAGTTACTACAAAAAAATATTCGTGTACTACTAAAACAAGAGTTGCCAGCGTTTTGCTGTTCAGTTTCGTCAGTAATAAAATATGGATCAAAGTTATCGAGAAGATTGCAGCTGAATACTGGAAATACTACGTAACGCATACCAAAAAAATTATTGAAGATGCCTGCCGCACCGAATGTACACTAAATATGAATATTGAACCATTAGTAATAAATATTTCTGAGGACCCTGATGTCTCTTTGGAATCTGAAGAAGAAGATAATATGAAAAATAGTTTTTCGTATAATGAACGATAATTTTTTAGTACCTACATATATCTTGTATTGATTATAAATAAAAAAGAAGTTTATCCAACACCTTCTAGTTAAAGGCTATTACTAGATTATATTACCATAACCCACTAGGGAGATAAAATCCATGTCACTACTGTATTGTTGGTAACACACCCAAGCTATGCCAAATTCGAGATGTGCTGGTTAAGTGTTGCGTCAGTCTGTGTCAAATAACAAACAAAACCTAATCTACTGACCTTGAATTTGACATAGACTGACAATACACTTCAGTACTGCCAAACGTATAACACAAGTCTTTCTGTACTTTCCAAATTGTCACTATAATTTTTTACAGCTGTCAATACAAAATTTATATTTTTTAGATATTTATTAAGCTGTTGGATAAATGTTTGTATGGCAAGCATGTGTTATTACAAATAATTCACTTGAGAAAAGACCTCTCTCTGCCTGGCCTCCTCAAGTGCTCAACTTTTCTCGCTTGGATTATTTGTAATATAGCACACTTGCACCATAAATAACTATTCTCCATGTAAATAATTTATTTTATACGTATTCAAGTACTTGTTTACTAGGTAATTCAAGTTTTTTACTTAAAGGAAACATTTTAACATTCTCTGCGACGTAGGCATTTTATTTGTATTTAGTTAAAAATAAAGTGAACACATTCGTACTTTTTGTCGAGTTGCAATTTTATGTATTTTTTCATAAAAAGGAGAAGTTTGAGGTTAAAAAACATCGGTTGTTGTACTGATCTACGCTCGAACACAATTTTGTCAGAACTGAATTCTCTCCGCCAACTCGGCTTAAGACTACTGCGCATCCAATTCTCAGGGCTTCAGCTAGTTGTCACGCACTGTATATAATTTGTTATCAAAACTGTAATATTTCAACAATTAATAGTAGACATACGTTTAGTAACAAATTAGAGATAGTCAGTTGTTTTTCCACTGGGGTAATATTTCTGCTAACCAAAGAAATTCAATATTGGCATTAACTGCAACTGAAAATCAAGAAATCAGACAGTTTATATAAAAACCAGTGTGTTGTATTAATTAATATTTTTTGCACTACTAGTCTCAGAACGCACCGTTATTGGCCTATCTTTAGGTCTTGAAGTTGATTTTCTCCACCGCGGGAGAGAAAGTAAAATAAACAATTTTCACCGTGGTAACTAATAAATTGCTAAATTACCAAATATGACTATTTTGATTTTGACGTTTTAAAGAGCTGTATTGTCAGGTTGACAGTTAAAATATTTTCGAAATTTGTTGGGAATTTAGGTACTAAGCCGTTTGGTAGTGCAAAAAATAGTATATACACCACGGTAGCAAATCGTCTTCTAACCTTCGCGCTTTAGATACTTTGCGCTGCGCGCTCAGTATCTAATATGTGCTCAGGTTATAATACGGGGAGCGTTGAAAATCAGTAGTGCCATCTTGCTTCCTCTTTAAGTTATTCATCATTATCAAATGTTTTACATAACAAATGGTATTTCAGCTGCCCTAACAACTGAACATCAGAAGTAACCAGGTCTGAATTATGCACTGAATGGATAAGAACTTCGCATTAACATTTTTGAAGCTTAAGCTGTTGTCGATTTACGATGTGCTATCTTGTGTTATCATGCGACAACTGATTCCTTTCGTCACTGTGGCAATTTGTTTCTGTTTTTCATTACTTAAGTGCAAAAACTGAATGACTGTTGTCAGTTCAATCTTGGAATAAGTTTATATTCAAAGAGACATGTTTCTTTTACGTGATTAAATGACTATTCAAGTCATCTGTCATCTGTTAAAAAGTGACCAATAAAAATCTAGAATTTGATGTTTCTTAACCAATCAAAAAATATCAGCGGATATATTTTAATAGAAGGTATTCAAGTTACTATTCAACACTATAACATATAAGCCAATCACATTGCAGACATTTGCTCTTTTCAACCAATGACAGCAGTATATCACTGGATATTGGGCACCATGCAAAATATTCACAAAACAATGTACGTACTCAAAAAATAAATAGCCTTGTTGCGAAGTATCGCTTAGCAACGATGTTCTGCCCTTAGTGATATTGCTGACGTAACACTAAACCCCATCAATCACATTTAAATGTCACTCGCCTTCGGCTCGTGACATTTTTGATGTGATTTTGTATCGTGAAATTTAAACGCAATAATTTACATGGAAACGACAAAATATTTGTCAAAAATATATCCACTGCTTGTGGTATTACCCTTGACTATTCAACTCACCTCCTTTAGTATTTTTGTTATTTGCACTTATCAGTTGTGCAACAATTCCGCTAGAGGAATTTTAATGACAATTTTTTTCTCATCCTGTGGAATTTATTTAACTTCCTGTCATCAAGTATGATGTAAGCAATGTCAAATTTGACAAACAATTTATTTCACGTCAACAGATTTTTATTTACAAGGAAGACGTAATATAATTTATTAATTACTAAGAAATGTCAATTTTTTTCGTTGAATAGTCCTTCAAATACCACTTGTAGCCGACAAATTGCACAAATTTTTGTCAAAATGTTTGTTCGTGTTTATTGCTTCAAAATTGGTCTCGTGCTGTCGCACTCGACCAATTTATATTAAAACAATAAATGCTGATATATTTTGACAATTTTCGGTATTGTGTATGCATATTTTAAACAAATGTGATTTTTATTAGAAAAAGTGTTCTGTTACTATAGAAACTGCGTAGTTTGTTGCTAGAATCGAACCTAAACACAATAGACATTTGTGATACCACAGGAAAAATATTTGACATAACTTTGACTACTCATGGTATTATAAGTGAGAATTGCATGGTATTTACAATAATTGTAACCTTGGAATTTCCTGTTTGTTGTATTCATCGCTATGTGATTATTTGATTATAAACAAAGCTTATTTATGATTGTGTTACTGCTGTTTACAGTATTTATCTAGTATGTACAGGGTTCGGCAGAATGACCGACCCTATTTAAATTGTTAATAACTTTTTCAAATTTTAAAATATTTTAATTTATTTTTCAAAAATGTAAAGTAAAAACTTGCCAATTTTAGTTACAATACGTATAATTTATTTATTATAAATATTAGGTTTTGAAAATAACTTCACTCAAACTCAAACTTCATTTTCACACTAATACAGCTTAACCTAATCCTTAATTTGATTAAATTAACCAAGTTGGGCCTATCAGACAGAACTCTTCGCCCTATTTTAAAGGATTTAAAATTTTATTCTTACAAAGATTTAGAAATTTGGGTTACGTTTTGTGAACAATTCCTTCAACTACTGAATAATAACCAAATTAATTTGGAGCTAATATTTTTAATAAATAAATTATATTCCAACTAAAATTGGCAAGTTTTTACTTGACATTTTTGAAAAAAAATTAAAAATATTTTAAAATTTGAAACAGTTACTAACAATTTAAATAGGGTCGGTCATTCTGCCGGACCCTGTATTTTCTATACATTTTCATTCAAATGGCTGAGTATCCCTTGTAGGGTTGTGCCTTTGACCGGTCAACAACTTTTTGGTCAATTGACCGGTCAATTGACCAGCCAATTGACCGCTCATTTGACCATTTTAATTTTTTTAATTAACCTTTTTTTAATCAATTGTATTGATAGTTCTGTAAGTTTAAGCAAATCACAAAGTTAACTAGTATCATATTACCACCAACCCTTTTGATTAGTATTTATAAGTGCATATAATTAACAGTTTTAACAATTATTTCATTTTATACTCTCGGTAACTAAAATAATACACCATTTATTGGCCATATATTTATGCTTCAATAAAAACAAATCATTACTGCATAAGTACAGCAAAGAAGAGAATAATAACAAACTAAAATGTATTAAGAAACCCCCCAAGAAACATTGGTCGCTGTGTGAATCCCCTCGCTAAATATGTAAATCCCCTGCATTTTTGCAATTTCAGTAAATGTTTGATGAGTTACAGGCTTACAGCCAATAATAAAGACCTTCTACAAAAAAAAAAACGTTGATTGATAGTGTAATTTAATATAAGCAATTTTAAGGCTAAAAGAGCATTTGACAGCGAATTTGACCACACAGTTTTTGACCGTGGTCAAATTGACCGGTCAATTGACCGGTCAATTGACCAAGGCACAACACTAATCCCTTGTATCTCTGAAACATGGCAAAACGGAGCTCCCCGCCAAATAGCAAAAAATCGCTGAGTACCCAGTGCATACTTAGTCCTAACCAGAAATATATTTAGTCGACACAGTTACATTAATTAAATAAATATTTTATAAATATAAACAGGTAAATAGAAATACATACATTTAATGTTAAGATGTTTAAATATTTTTGAAATACTTTGGAAAATACCGGAAAATACCCACTTTGCCATAATTTTTCAGACAAAGTTTTGCACCTTTGCTTTCATATATATTTGAAATAGTAAAGGTGTAATTCTTGTGAAACTTTATAGTTTTTTTTAATTGCAGGGCTCGAAACCGGTACATATTTTATTTAAAAGTACAT
>CALNHX010012650.1:0-23515 GCA_940337035.1 Agriotes lineatus
GTATGTGGGCGTCAGTAGTACAGTTACGCCTGCAGATCTCTGAACCAGCATAGCAATTCCGTTTTTCCCATTCGAATTTCTTCTCAGGTGACTTATTAGAACAACTCCTAGCAATTATTTTGGTTACATTTCCTTGTTACGGCTACAGCTGCATAGCCTCTCCGCTTATATATCATGATATGAATGGTATCTTAATAGAATCTTCAAAGTTTATTTATACTTTCCATTTGTAATGCGCAGTGCAGTTTCGTTTTTTAAAGTCGAGTGAACATTTTAGGGATCCAGAAACAAGGTAAAGTCAACTTGCACATATATGCAAGGAGGTCAGCTTTGGTAGAATCCCCACTCTATCACAAGCACACAAGATACCATGGTGGCGCCCTAAATTATTACGAATTTACTCCGGCTTCCACGTATCTTCCAAGGTACAATTACCACTAGCGAGCTCTATTTTATTTCAGTCTATGCCCTTTCTCCTCGTCCCGCTAAGCTACAAAAAACTGTTCCAGCTTGTTATATCTCGTAAACGAAGATTTACGGATAACACACGTAACATATTTGGCTAGCTTGTTAGGGATATACAAACATTGGGACGCCACATCGCACTTTCAAGAAAACTATCTTTTCATCAACTGTTACCAAGGCACCAGAAGAGTAATAATTTGAGGAATGTTGAACGAAATCGCTGAAAATAACATATGATTGAACTGCATTTCAACTAAGTTTGATTTATTTATTATTTTATGTGCCATTTGCAACTCGCCGTTAATATAAAATACACTAGACTAAGATTTACATAGATTGGGGTTGTAATAGTTATTTATGAATTAAGGGCCGAGAGTTTTTAAGTCGCCAGAGGGCATATCCATCAAGTAATGCCGTGGTACAAACAATATTTTATGTCTTACCCCCAGTTCTATACCTTGGAGAACAATAATTTAATATTGATATGATTGAAGTTTATCGTGACGAGTGGTCTGTGAATTTGGTAACTAGGGCAAGTCTCTAAACAAACAAAACGATGACAGAACGAAATACAAAATGATGAATAACGGAGAAATTCCCAAAGAAGTTCTCGAAAGAGCAGCGAGAGCAACGGAAAAATATATTGCCCCGAAAGTCAAAAGGATTGTACGAAGTGGAATTTAACAAATTTCAAGATGTACGGTAGACAATGGTGTTGCACTCATTAATGAAACAGTTTTGTTGGGATATTTTGAAGAATTGGTATGTCTCACACTGTTATTATCATTATGGTAATTTGTTTACTTATTTACAGTCTAGAAAGTTTGCTGCAAACTCGCTCTGGACAAAGTTTTCTATGGTGAAGAAAACAGTACTACTGAACCAAAATATTGACATTGTAAAATACCCCAAGTTAGTACCTTTTTAAAACAAAGATCTAAAAGATATGAACAAAAAAAATCGAAGGTTTTAACTCGAGAGGAAGTGATAAAGTTTATTCAGGAAGCACCAAACGAAACGTTTTTGATGATGAAAGTGGCGCTGTTATTTGGGGTGTTTGGAGGTTGCAAGCGGAAGAATTAGTGAATATGTTAATTGATCATATAGACGACAGGGGTGAAGTGATTGTTGTGACCATACCCGAAACGAAAACCGACAAGAAACGTATTTTACCATTATTGATGACAAAACAATGGGTTCTTTGAAGCTGATAAAAAAAATGTGGATCGTTGGGACCACAAGACTTACGGAGGTACTTCGTAAATTAAAGAAACGGCCGCTGTTGTGCTCAGGTTGTTGGAAAAAATACATTTGGAAAGATTCCTGCTATCATAGCTAAATATTTAAATTTGAACGATGCCGACCAATACACAGGTCATTGTTTGCGAAGAACATCAGCCTTACTAGCAGACGCAGGAGCCAGTATGACTACATTAAAAAGACATGGCGGCTGGAGGAGTTCGAGCGTTGTAGAAGGATATTTAGAAGACGCATCCAAAAAAAAAAGTCGCAAAACTTCTAGCTGGAGGGTCTTCAATATTAAATAGCGCAACCTTACAATTAGACGGGAAAAGTGTTTCTATTACTGGTACATTTAATAATTGTTCTTTCATTGTAAATGAAAATAACCTATTTAAAAACTATAGCAACCCTTAATGTCCTAGAGCATAATCATCCATTTTATGCCCGCGTATCGAAGCTGTTAAGAGCTAATAAGGTACTGGTAAGACATAAAATAGGTTTTCAGCCATAACCACTTTCGTAGTGCGGTAACGCCTTTAGCGATCTGTACCATGAGAAATACATAAAATATAATCATGGATGTCACAGCTTCCATAAATTTATACACAAATATATGCAAAATCCCACGATACAGATATCTCTAGGCCTCACGGACCCTCAACTCGGCACGCAACAGTTTAAGACTTAATTCTGAAGTTGTGGTTTAAGCACAGTATAAAGCCACATGGAAATACATAATGATACTGACATCCTGGTTTAGTATTTAAGGGTTAAGTTTTCACGCTTGCAAGCCATGCATGTTGCCTATGTAACACATCAGCGACTTGCGCGATCAAATGGATAATTTTAGTTAATTCTTACAAGTCGGCTTATTTTGGAATAATGTAGTGTAATTGCCGATTATAACAATGTACAATTATTATAGCTACTTCAAATCATAATAAAAGCAGAGGTCGTTGCTAATTCAATACATATCTCGTGCTAAGCAAAGCGCATATCAGCTGCGAAGAAAAACGCAGTTGGCTGCCAACTAAGCGTAGGGAATTGCCTGCAGGAAACGGGATATCTTAATTAATGGAAATCCCGCAGGGCAGTCGATACTCTGTCGCATACAGTTTTGTGTAAGAGCGCCAATAGTCAATGAAATGTTGGGAACATCTGCACAAATGCAAACTAATCTCACGGGCTAACACGACCTGCCAATACAAAATCAATTACTGGCTCGAACTTTTACTTTGCGTGCCTGCATTATGCATTTACCGCAGGCGACCTGTCGCACGAATCAAAGCCGGTAATGTGCTTTAAAACAAAGGACTCGGAATTTGAATTAGCAATACTCGGCCCTGGTACTTTTTGTCGGGACAGATTTTTCCCCAGCCCAAGAATAGGGCGAACTTTGCAGCCAACTATAGAGCATTCGGTAATGATCGCGTTACTTGCACTAAAATGGAAGTTCAGAGAGACGCCGGCTAAAACTCCCATCCATTTCCCAGATAAAACGTCCGAGGAAATCTACAGCAGCGATTTTTATTCAGGCTGTGATTCGACGGCTACATTTAGGCTAATTATTGCCGAATATAAAAAGGTGCTCGTACAAAACTTCGTTAAAAACTAATAAATCATGTTTGAGCAACAAGGCAATTCATTTTCCCTAAAGCGCGTTAACAGCTTAACTTCGTTAGGACTACACAAAAGTTGCGAAAGTGGGTTAAGTGAAGACGCCAACAGGTCCCAGATAGCGGCTGCGATAAGACAACGCCTCGGGGGAAGTTTGATATCGTCATTTAGTCATCACTTTCGACTTCCACCGTTAATCTTCCCCACTCAGCTTAAGTCAATACTAAGGTTACACCTCCGATTTGATGTTAGCTTTGTGACATTTCGGTTCCCAGTGCCTAGTTCAGCATACTTTTTACCCTGTAGCACGTGTAACAATAAATTTGTTTTTTGATGACTTAATTACAGAAAATACTAATTTGTAAGTTTGTTTGATCATTTTATTCATAAGAAATTGAACCAATCAGAAATTAAAATTTAGTGGAAGCAAAACGGTTCTACAGTAATTAAACATTGATTACAATTTTCCAGCTTCTTGCAACAAGATCAGAAGTTTCGCTTAATAGATTTTAAAAATGCTTTCATTAAATCGTTGTTGGAGTTCCTTTACTGTATTTCTGAAATAATTTAAATATGTCATCAGTGATAGCTTGTGGAGAATTATTGTAATGGTCGAGCTATATTTTCCACCCCCCTCACAGATAAAGACAGATTCCTATTTCCCAATATCCCCAGATTTAACAGGTAAAATTATCTGCTTTCGTTCAGCTCCTACAATTTTAAATTCAAAGAATCGTAGAGAAAATTTAATGACATTCACATTTTTGGCATTATATAGAATTAAAGGTCTTTATAAACCCTTATTGTAGAGAATATGTGCAGGCGGAATTCTAAAACTGAGACGGAGCTGTGGAGATAATTGAGACGCGAGATGCATGTGGCAGAGTGGGGGCGCGATGCCGGCTGCCTGTTTGTATATTCAATTTAATACGCTTTATAAGGTATGTGCACAACTTTGTTATATGATAAAAAATTTCCATTTACTTTTTCCTTCTATAAAAAATGCGGTGCAATGGCAGAAATCATTTAATACTGTTTGAGACTTTCTCAGTTACTAGAATTATTGTTCTTAAAGCTGTTTTAAAGCTGCTCAAAAAGTGCTCATTTTCGTGGTCTGAAATATTACAAAATATCATCGTTTCTCTTCTCATGATAGCTCTGATATTCTTAGTAGCGTTTGCTTTAAAGGTGTATCTAGACGGCGTCGACATAAAATTTGGAATTTATTCCTGCAAAAATATGGCCTTAATTTTTAAAGTTTGAGAATTTATGCACTTTTCGTGGGCTAGTTATGATGTTGCTACATACAAGTTTAAGAATTTAACACCGTTGCCGTATTCCGGAAAATGTTAACTTACAACATGTTAGTTTGAAATAAATGTTAATGCAAATGTTGATATCATATTTGTAATATTTTGGTAGCCTGTCTCTGGATTTTCCAGGGAATTTATCCGTATAAATGCTCAACTTTGGGGCGTCACTAAGATGCGTGGTATTCTGCGTGGATGAGATATGTACTACTTCAGACATAATTCCAAGTGCAAAGTGATTCCGAGAAATCGCATTCAGCTCAATTTTAGCAAATTATAATTTTTGTTTTCGCACTGATATGAAAAATATTTCGAAAACTATGAGAGTTACATAAATATTGTGTATAAAATATTGTGTATATAAAAGTTGAAAGTACGAAGGTTGTGCACATTACTAAAATAGTTTTGATTGTACAGGGTGGTTCAAAAAAGTGTGGCGAATCAAACTTGCTTTTTCTAAAACTGTCAAAAAAAGGAGACATTCGCGCATCGTTATCAATGCGCGAAGTTTACCATTTTTAACGTGTTCAAAAATGGGATATTTTTTTCACGTTACCATTGAAGACCTGAAAAAATGAAATTTTGCCCACTGGAGCTCCAAAAATTTTCGCGAAGTACGGCGCTAAATAATATTGATATTCTTGTTTGAAGGTTGTAGAAAAAATATTGTTTGAATTACGTTCGCGAAATGTTTTTGTGCGTTCGAAAAAACACTCACTTCGCGCACTTAATACAAAAATAACATTTTTTTTTTAATGGAATATCCTATATTTAGGTTACCTGAAAAGTTTTGCATTAAAATACTAATAATAAATACTAATAATTCTACATCAAGCTGTATGGGTCTAGTGTCAGTGGTTTTGGAAATTCATATCAACGATTTTATGCAAAAAAATGCTGAATTTAAGACGACTGCTGTAAGAGAATTGAAATTGAATAAAGAAAAACGTTACCAAAAAAAGTATGCTTTTCATAAACTACCTTTCCAGTGGAAAATGATGGTTCTGGGTATTACTGATATACATGGTGCTGAACATTAGCAAATTTAATAATTTAGTTTTTTCAAATGAAAGGCACTGTATGAATTTTTGTTAATGAGCTTTTTTTATATTTTACTTCATACCTCTAAATTTAGCTGTTTTTCATTAAAAAAACAATTTGAGCCACTTAACATGTTTTATTTGAAGAAAAACTGACAAAAAACTCCTTGTTTTATATGCGAATAAAGAAGCAAAGTATATTTATTTAAATAACTAATATTAAAATGTATTTTAATCACTTTCACATGTAAGTTTTATTCGAGAAAGAAAATACGCACGTTTTGCGAGGAACGTAAGGATTCTCCAATATAGTTATTTATGCAACTATTATGTAAAGTAGGTCTTTTTAATCGAGTGCTGAGATTTTCGCACGAGGCGCTAGCCGAGTGCGCAAATGGTAGCACTAGAGTTTGTAAAGAACTTTTTATGCACTATTACTGTTACTAATAATAATTCATTCATTATGTTAATTTTTCACGATTGTTATTGTTTTGTACTTATAATTACCAAATTCTATTAAATAAATGACATCTTTCTGGTTTTTCACATGATAGAATAAGGTTATGTAAATAGGCAACCCAAGACACATTTCACTTTTTATGGACTAGGGTTTGTAAAGAACTTTTTATGCACTGCTTTTTAAAAAGTGGCACTTTACAAACTAACTAACGTGTTTAAAGTATCTACTTTAGACACGGTTGCAGAAAAATTATTTTTTCTTTAAATTAGAAAGACTCCCAAGAAGTCTATCAGTACTGTCAAAATAAGCTCGGATGTCGTTTAACCAACTTCCAATCTCCCCATTATTAGCGGGAATAGAAGTGGATGCAGATTCAGTTTCTATCAAAATCATTAAAGTTGACGTTTCTCGAACGGATACAAAAACTATATCACTTTTGGTTCCTAAGATTAAAAGTACGTTGGAAACTTATTATAGTTTCTGAATTAAGTAGTGTAAGTAATTTTCCAACGACCGGTTGCTTCTCTGAATTGAATTTGTGTTACACATTATTCTGAAAAACTTTATTACAGGAGGCCACCTTTTCATAATTATGCCTAGCTTTTTATTCTGAATAACAATTCTAAGTAAAACGTCTATTATCTTTAGAAATAGGGGTAGGTACTTTAGTCTTTAGCCCAATTATTATTTTTTTAATCCATCCTGTATAATATCAGATAGTTTTGGAATTTTATGAGCGCAATTTGGTTTTTGGGCAATACAGAACTTTTCAAGGAGAATACACATACAGATGTATATAAATCATGTAGGTATATAAATAAAACCGACCTAAGAATAATGTTTATTTATAATCCATTGACGTGTGTAACGAAGCTTTAATAATAGTACATTGTAAAGTTGCAGCCAATAAAAAATGGGACAACTCTTATAACAGATTTTTGTCTAATTCTAGCTGCTTGAATTTGTTCTATTAATATGTCATATTGCAACGTCGAATATTTGACATCTGCCAAACAATTTCAAATTAAAAATATTACGACAAAGTATTTTAGTCGCATATAAATGCAGTGACGAAAGGTGTAATAATCGCGAAAATAGACGTAACTGTCTCATTTTTTTCTTGGCCGCAACTGTACAAGTTGAAAAAAGTGTAGTTTTGCGAAGCCAAGATTAAAAACGCGTCGAGCACGGAATAACACTTCTCTCACGTGTTGCACATGCTGTTTTCACGTACTGTTGGGAAATTCCCAAAATTCAAATTGTGCGCTCTTTTCGGGATATTCTATGAAGCTAGTTGAGTAGGCCACGAATGTATTGGAAGTATGTTCGCTAACATCACGCCGTATGTCACTGTGGTCCACTGTAAGCAATGAAACGCAATAGATACACCGGCACTGTAGGAGCGGAAAAAGAATGGCGTTCTGAGTACCCGCTCTTACGACATACGTTTTATCTCTCTGAATAGCGAGCCGTGATTTTCGTATTTGCTTTAGAACAGCCTTAACACTAAATTTCGTGTTAGACCGCGTAGTATTTGGTGGTTCATGTTGTTTTAGTACTTTGAAAACGAAGATACTTAGGCAGATTTGGCCTTGTTGCTGTTTGAGCACATCAGAGTCAAAGTTGCACTAAGAACTGAAGGACGGTGTGGAGCTATTTATAGAGATCTGTAACAGCCGCGCGGAGTGGCGTAACGGTGATTGGTCATTCGAGTGCAACGTATTCCGTGGGGCGTGGCCGTATGAAGCACAGTGGTTGTAATGCTTTAGATCATGGATCACAGGGGTCCACGTTTTACTAAGCTTAAAATCATCTTTCCTGTTTATATTATTTGGATGTTTTTCTATTTCTATGGATTCAAGGACCATTCGCGGAAAGTAGTGAAGTATTCTGGAAAGTACTCTGTCGTGCTCAAATTCTGAGGTGTGCACATTGGTAAACGTATGCTCAGCTACGGCTGATTTTGTGATACGTTTGTGTTTGCAGTCGCATTTATGTTCTTCAAGTCTTAGATCAACGAAACGACCAGTCTGTCCAATGTAGCTCGAGCCGCAAGAACAAGGTATGCGATAGACGCCAGCGGTTTTTAAACTTGAAATTTTGTCTTTTACCGATCTGAAGCCGTTGCCCAAAGTTTCCTTGCTCTTGAACACAGTTTTGATGTTGCATCGTGAAATATATCCCCCTTTTGAGCCACTTTTGTAGTGCCAATTGAAATATATCTAAACTTTAAGCTTTAAACCAATTCTCATATATCTCATATCTCGAGTCGCACTTACGGTATTAGTTGAAATATTTATCAACCACACTTGTAGTATCATATGAAATATACTCTTTTACTAATTATTATCAAAAATACCATCATTTATAGTTCATTTATGTACCTGCCTTATTTCTTAATGTAATAAGTAGGAATTGACATAATTTCTAAATAAATTTGACACTTGAAATTATGTCGTAATTATTATTGTTTAAGCCAGGACTGGTTAGTTTTATAAGCAATGGGACTCCTGATTCCCAGCTGAATGGATTAACCTTCAACTAACAACTTTCTCTATATCTAAAGACTGAATTTCTTTTAAAATATAATAACTATTTGCTTTTATGAATCAAATACTAGTTTCAGGTACTTCATAAACTTATATTCGTACGTTCAGTTTGTTAGTAAAACATAGGAGTTTGATCTGACATTACAGAATAAAATGCAGATTGTCAAAAAGTAATTTAATCAATTGTTAATATTTCTAAACTTGGTTGAATTAAATGTAAAATTATAAATGTTATTCTACCTTCAAAATGTTCAAATTTCAAAATATAATTGTCGAAAACTTTCAGTACTCAAATCACTATTGAATTTAGAAAAATAATTCTTCTCAAATTAACTTCTAAATATAATTACAATAGTTTAAAGATTTGCCGCACCAAACTTACTTTATAATTTCTTATTATTTTGTAATAAATTGTCACTAACCTTCTGAAAGTGTATTTCTTGTACCTGAATGCTCTAACTCAGCTCCTAACTGAACAGATTCTAGTCAGAAAACCCTTCCTGGTTGTTTCCGACCAAATCTAAAGCTCGTTGTAGCTCTTTGAAAACTCTATTACTTGAATAGACAGTTCTACAGCATACCACAACACTCACTTTCACTGGTTTTACTGGCATCGTAGTATTCTAATATTTATAGTAGAATATACTACGTTAAATGAAGTCAAATAATCGTGAGTTATATACTTGAATAATACTTGTGACTTGAAGTCAAGTTTGATCGTAGAGTATGCTTTATTACTACAAGTATCAAACCAGCAATTATTATTTTCTCACAATTAATGGGAATTTAACCCGTAACGTGACTATTTCTCGTAGATTCTGAATTCAGGTTATTTTGTTACTCAAAAACAAACAACCTTGTGGTTGCCCTTACTACCCCATCAGTTAAAACATACAACTGTTATATCACATCCATTAGATATCTCGATATAAATACTTATATTAAATGTATCATACATCCTGTATGCTGCATTAGAATCGTTTTACTGATAAGATAGGACGTATCATGAATGAATAGCTTAAAAATGTTTGGCCTGCCAGTAAATGCTACGGAAAATGTACAAGGTAAAATATCATAAATTATAAAAGACAAGCCACAGATTAAAATTTTCGAGATGCTTGAGTGCCCGCTTTTGGTAAACGTCGTCCTGTGATTATAAAAATTCAGTGTTCAAGAATAAAGTACTTTTCAAAAATAGTGGAATTCCTGTAAATGAGGATCTGCGTAAAGATCATTTGAATTATGTAAAACTTCTTGCACTAGGTATGGTAACAGAAACATATAGACGATTGAAGGTACTGTTGAAATTAAAACAAACAGAAAGTCTCCACTGTCCGCAATATAAATGAGCTAGATTGACTTCAGGATGAGGCAATAAAATTAAATCTAATTAAGAGTTGATTTCTTTATATTTGAGTCTCGTGGCCCACCTAGAAAATGTTCTAAGAATACCCGATACTCAACTTCAAATCTTCTAGCATATTTGTGTGGCTGGTTGAGTACAGCACCTGCAAATATTGGCTGGAAACTGCTCCCTAGGTCGTTATTGTTTGTTGGTTACAGCACCTGTTCATCGTGTCTGCTGATGAAATAAATCTTACATTATGCGACGTTGTGTTCAATTTAATTTGGCAACCTGGTCCAAGACAGTGGCTTTTAGCATCTTCTACCGTACCATATTTCCAACTGCTGTCTTGCTAGGTGTATTGTATGTACAGTTTGATAAATACTTCTCCCTCTTGCTCTTCTTAAAAGTAAGCTAATAGCTTGTTTTTTAAATCTTGGGTTTAGACCTTCTGATGTGGATACACAGCTCTCAGTCCAACGTTTCGTGGTCTTCCTGGATCTGTCCTTTGCTCTCTGTTCAGTCCGTATTTGCTCTCTTTGTTAGTCTATGTACTCAATATGTGTTTTGTCTCTTTTACGTCAGCAGTGGCCTTTGCGCCTTATGGTAATAATACTGGTCTTACAGCATATTTTGCAGATTCTCGCTTTTCTGTCGTTATTGCGCCATATGAGACTATTGAGGAATTCTGATATTCTTGTGATGAAATATTTGATGGTTTTAGAGCGCATTATTTTTAAGTTTTAATTATTACGTTTGCAATTTCTGGCATGTTTTGAGCCCTGTAATGTAATATAATCTTGACGAATGTATTGGGCTTGCAGTCCGTTGTTTCACGGACCCGGAGAACATGTGCAACTAATGCACCATGTCGAAGGGGGCTCGGTTAGCAATGGAATTAAAAACAGCACAGAACGTTTGGGGTTGCGACAGAGGCGCGACGTGTGAGTGAAAGTGAGCTGTTTTGCGTAATTATTTCTTGGCGTAAGCAATTATATGCAAAACAAGTAATTATATTGTGATAAGTTGAAATAAGGCGAGGCGAAGCTGCGAGCGTAGCTAGGCATATTATTAGATATGGAATTAATTTAGCTAGAGTAGAATGTACGTACTATCGTAGTTAGTTGAATGATGTTTGGTAGATTTTTGGCAATTACAGCAAATGATAAACGTCAGAGGTTCTTGCTTGTGCTAGTCGATTATTTGATAATCAAAGGGTTGGACCCCGCAGGAGCACTAAGTCCGCACAGTGGTCCGTGGAAGCACGTAGTTCCACAATCGGAAGCTCGTAGTTCCGTAATGAGAATAAGCCCGCGGAAGCACGTAGTTCCATAATGGGCAGTAGCCTAGCAAGATTTACGGTAATTCATGTACTGTGAAAGATCAGTATACTACGGTAGTTATTACCGACTCTGTACGGGTTGTAACAATAGTTAATCTAGTGGATTACTATTGGGCAGTGTTAGCGAAAAGTACCGACAGCTAACTCAACCAGTGAAGGCGGCGATGAGGTGTCAAAGGGTTGAGGCTGACGGATGTAAGGCCCAGCATTGTGATGCCACTGCCAGGAGTACGGAGCGGCCTGGGGGGCGGCCACCCCCGGTGAGTACAATTATTATTAGCGATGAGATTTACAGGTCAGTAAGTTTATGTTTTTTACATTTAACTGCCTGCCTCCGCCACTGGGCCAAGGAATGTTCGAACCTGCACTGTTTGCACCCCCGTTGCCGCTTTGTGGTCATGGGTGAGTTGCATCCACCACCTTGACAGATTTCAAAAGTAAGGGAAAATGTATTTTTATAACACACATAAACTCCCGTCTAACACTTGATGCCTTGTTTGCTTGGGTTTTCACTTTTATCAATATTCCATCCATTTCTCTAAGTAGTAGCAATAACTTTTTTAATATTACGTAGCCGATTAAGGAGAATGCGTGTGTAAAATAAATGCACTATTTTTTGTTCGAGATAAATTTTGGAGTGAAACACAAGGGGCCGGTTGCAGAAAGCAATGTTAAGTCTGGTGTTAGCTAACGCGACGTCAAAGTGAACAAAAAAGAATCAAATCTCAAATGCTTATGGTAACTAATACATTAGTAAACAAAATTTGATGCGATTTTGTTCACTTTGACGCGATGTTAGCTAACACCAGACTTAACATTGCTTTCTGCAACCGGCCCAAGGTGTGTGTAAATTGCTGAAAAAACTAAACGTGATGATATTCTTCATAAAATCTGAATAAAAAATCTTATTACTACAATAACATAAAAAAACATAAAAACATTAAAAACATGTTTTATTCTGGTAAAGTACCGTCTCTGTTTTAAATAAGTATAAATATCATCAAGGAAAATAAGAAATATGAAAATGTAAAGTTGGGATCTTGTGTAAAGTTTCAGAAATATCAGCTTACTTTTATGAAACCGTGTGTTAGATGAAGTGTTACTTGTTATATACATGGTTTTATAAAAGAAGGCTGATATTTCTGAAATTTTGCATCGCACCATAAAAAATCTGTTAAGCCGTTTAGTCTGTCGCTCATGTTAAGATCACTAAATCACGTTAGCTCCGCTAAAATAGGTACGGAAACTCGGTGTTATTTATGTCAAACCAAAATCGGTTTTTCAGTGGCGTACACAATCAGTTTATAGGTAATAATATAAATAAGTTTAAGCCTCTGTACCGCGAACGTAACAAATAAATATTATATACCAAACGTTTTGAAACGTTTTCCTGCTTAAATAAATTCATTATTATAAACGTAAACCTTTATCGAATATATTGCACTACTCGCTGCATTCCAACACTACGGCTACAACAACACGAGCTTGTATTTTGGTTCTTTACCGAAATTCTATTAAAGTCATTTCCCAAAATGTTTAGTGTCCCAACATCCAATTTCGAGGAAAGTTCTGACTAAAGCCCTTCACAAATTTTTATATGAACACGTTCACTTTACATGTCTAAGGGCCGATTTCATAATCAATTTTAAATCTAACTTTAACTAAAGTAATGTTAGAATGTGCATGACAACATATGTAGCACATTGTACTATGCACATTCTAATGTCACTTTAGTCAAACGAAACTTAAAATTTGATTATGAAATCGGCCCTTAGTATTACTAGACATTTTAAACTGCCTAACTTACAACCTAAAGAAAGGTGGCATCGCATTCGAAGAATAAATTAATAATAAGGAAACATATTTATGCGCTTACTAGTAGGCTTATGGTATATTTGACATTGAAAAACTCGTCTTTTGAACCTGTCAAATATTGCTTTCCTACCTGTGTTAACGTAGTTAACGTGATTTAATGACCTTAGCTTATGTTTGAGATCCTGTATATATAGTACAGTCATTTGGTAGTTTTACCTGGAAATAGTTTACTAAAAGTTGGGCAAACAGCCTGATTTGACATAAGTATTTGTTCCAAATTAGACGTTTGACGTATGCCAAACAATGAGATTATGAAATTAAAATTTGCTATCTTACCGTTGTTCGGCAAATTTTCAGAGCACTAACAATTCTTAGGATCTCTAGAACTGACTATTAGGAATATACGTCAACCTAATTAGAAGTTAGATTTGCATGTGTGGAGCCATCGGTCGTAGCGTATTTCAAAATATGTAAAAAAGCATTCGTATCATACATGCCTAGTAAAAAATGTCCCAAACCAATCAAAAGTTCGTGTATTTGTGCTGTCGTTTAAATCGCATAGACGCAGAGTGCTTAATAACATTAAAAATAAGTGACTGAGCCCTTAGTCGCACCCCATTCGCCTTTTTCGTAATGCAAATGTGCCCGCCCTGATTTTTTTAATGGAAGAGAAAAATAGTTGAGAACTAAATAGTGCTGATGCAAAACTAGCGACAGACAATTTTAAAAATTATCCACTCCAATCCATAACTAAAGAAATTCTAACCAAAATACAGCAGGACATATTTGCCCCCCTCTTGGAATTTTTAGGGTTAATAACGTCTCTTTAATAACTTTTTTTTCTAAACCGGGGTAATTATAGACAGTTTTTATGGTTTCGGGATGTAGGAACATAAAGTAATCGTTTATTTTTACTTATTTATTTATTTTACCACAATACTTTTTAATCAAAGTACTTGTAAAATTAATTATAATTTTCGCTGTTCTTTCCTTATCCAATAAAATGAACTAACTAACTATTCATTTTTGTCTTTTTAAGAAATTTTTTAGGATACTGCATTGGTAACTAGCGTTTACATAGTTACAAACGAGTCCGGTAGATAAAATTTACCGGCCTAGACCAGTAGTAGAACTACCGGCCGGTAAATTTTATCTACCGGACTCGTATCCTAAAAAATCTTATACGATACACGACCGGTAGCATTTTTATGGCCTTGCCAAACATACAGGTCTCGCCCTACGGGCTCAACCTGTAAAGTATTGGCGCGGCCATAAAAATGTTGCTACCGGTCTAATAACGTAAATAGCTATTAGAGGCAGCTGCAACAGAAGATTTCGTTTTGTTCTCTGAATGTCATTTTTTGGCAGTGGTCTATTATGATACTCTAGACAGTGGAAAAAGTCCGAAAAACATATCAAGATTTCGTTTGTTATAAACATTTTAAAATGGCCGAGCTCGTGACGCAGACTACTTCGGCCTTTGTGCACAGGTGGTACAGGCACACCCCACTATAAATGAAAGTTTTCAGTGGTATATTTTAATTACTTTTGGATTGTTCAAAAGCATGCGGGAAAAATGCCTAAAAAATGCTCAATGTTGTACTAATTAGCGCTTTAATTTATTTTTAATTAATTAAGATTTTAGATAGAAATAGAAGCTGTAATATAATTTACTTATGTTTGATCTTAACCTCCCAATCGATATAATTAGCTATAAATGGATCATCCGTTAATATTTATAAATTAACGGTAAACTACCTTCTTAAAAACTTGGCCGTTCGAAAATAGTATAATAAAATATTATAGAAGACATGAAGACAATAAAGTTACATTTTATCCACCAGTGAATCGTTTAACGTCGACACGAAGTCGGATAGTAATAACTTTATCGGCGTGTATAATACAAAATTTTATTCAATTCTTATAATTTCATTAATCAATAAATATCCAAAAAAACATAAATTTTGTATTGACAGTCGTGAAAAGTCATACTGACAAATTGGACGGTAAACTACCTTCTTAAAAACTTGGCCGTTCGAAAATAGTATAATAAAATATTATAGAAGACATGAAGACAATAAAGTTACATTTTATCCACCAGTGAATCGTTTAACGTCGACACGAAGTCGGATAGTAATAACTTTATCGGCGTGTATAATACAAAATTTTATTCAATTCTTATAATTTCATTAATCAATAAATATCCAAAAAAACATAAATTTTGTATTGACAGTCGTGAAAAGTCATACTGACAAATTGGAAAGAGTGATATACGTTTGGCAGTGGTGAAGTGTATTTTCAGTCATGTCAAATTCTAGGTTGGTATGTTAGGTTTTGTTCGATTCACACAGACTGGAGGAAAACTTAACCTGCAAATCTCGAATTTGACATAACCTGATAGTTCTATCAACGTTCAACAATGCAGTTGTTAGTGCCATAAATATTATCCACTTACTTGACATCCGCACTGCCAAACTGATAGTATGTTGGCACCACTGCTATTTTTCACATTTTAACAATTAAATTACTATACAGTCTAATAAAAAAACACATTATTTTGGAGGTATAGTCAAGAATTTTTTTTTTATTTGACGCTGACAGTGTGGATGTCAAGTAAATGGATTATAGATAAAATTCTATTTTATGCTTCTGAAATAAATAGTAACTACAACTTTAACCACAACAATTGAACAAAATATTTTAAATTTATCTTGAGTAAATGTGGTCTGTAAAACAGGTATAAAATGGATAAAAAGCTAATAAATATTTTCCGCCACATTCTTTATCTACGAGTAGCTCGTGAAAAGTAGGTAATGCTGTTTCTCGATACTTTTTTCAATGGATATATTTTGTATATTTATAACCCATACGCTCAGAATATTTCACTTGTCTTTCACACCATATTAATACTTGAAGCAATAACATTTTCTGCATACCAAAAATTTTAATTCTTCTAACTCGTCTAATATTTTAGTGTACCATAATTTATTTTAGAAAAATGGTAAAGCAGTTGTCGATATTATTTAGACGTATTAAAAGATTCCCTTATTTTGGTACTCTATTCATCACTGTCTTACTAACTATAGATTTGTGAGTTTTCATACCAACTGTTCTTGATTAGTGTTTGACTCTATTTGTCTCTGTTTTGATGGCATATACCTTACAGCACATTTATATATAATTTTATCCGCAAACGTCACAAAAGTGACAACTTATTTGTCTTTATTGACAAGGTAAAAGTGTCACTTTATCTGCCTAAGCAGACAAAATAGCGACTTTTGCGTACTTTATCTGCCTAAGCACACAAAATGGTTGCTCTCTTTCTTTCTTTCTATGTTTGTTCGCTATCTCCTCCAAAGATCCGAAGATACTGGACCGATTAAATTGTATGATGGCTTAAAATTTTGCTAATTTTTAGAATTAGTTCGTAGGCCGGTTTTTATTTTCAAAAAAGTACGAAAAAGTTTTAATTTAAATAAACCTTTAAGCAGCGGATCGGAGCATCTGTCGCCGTGGGTTATGGTGTGACAGCTGCTGTGGCCGTGTGCTATTAGCACGGATGATTCAGTATGTTCATATATCATTACAGTTGCGCGTTATCTGAACACAAGAGGTTGGCGCAGGGGTACAGTGCTCGCCTGAAATTTACCTGAATACGTTTGCGGATAAAATAGTATATGTTATTCGGAGTAAAAGTGACTTTATGTGGCTTAGCTGAATTATTTGCCTCACTAACGTTCGGCTAAATAAACTTCAGCTTCGCCACATAAAGTATCACTTTTACTCCTAATAACATAATCTACTATTATTTTACTTTCTTTGGCCATATATTTTTTTCCTTCGTATACATTCATAAGTCTACCAGAAATTGCTGCTCCTTTCATGGACTGCTGTTGTACTTATCTATGTAAATATCTGCTGCTTGTTCGAAAATGAATTTTTCTGTGTTTTGCCATCGTTAGACATTTAGTATTACCTTTGACCGCCAACTCATTACAAGTAGTTGCTGTTACTATTTTGAGCAGCAGTCTCTACAGGTCGTGTTCCTGTTAGTGTGACTATATCGCTTACACACTTGAAGCCATTCAAATTTTTTAAATTTCTGAGATTCATCCATTCTGATCCCAATTACCCGATCATTTTTCCCTAATACAAATTGCCTCGTCATCTAATTTGTGACGCGCATGATGGATTAACGAGATTCCCACTGTCTCTACCTACTATCAAGCGTAACCAATGCGAAGTTAGCCAAATTAGCGAGAAAAGAAGATCCTGTTAACGTTTGTTCGGTAAACAGACTGCAAAATACCCCTCTTGCATACCAAATTGATTCTAATGTTGTCTCGAGCACTTTGTGCACTTGACAAAATTATCGACAATTTTGCATGCACGAGGGATATTATTAATGATAATTTCACCTGATAGCTCATGGCGAACCTTAATGAAGGTTCTTGAATATCTGTACACATCGTGCATTAGATTTATTGGTACTATCGCATTATTTTTCAGGACTTTGAGTGCATCTACTGTGCGGACGTGATCAAAATTTCGCAATAAGCAAGTAGATGAAATGTGGCACATTAGTTATATTTTATGGACTTTTCGCATACTAGAGTGTTGATTTCTTCAACAAGACACTACCCGACCCATGACAAAGACGCTGTATTGAATGTGATTTCAACGTACTTCTTCTTTTCGAGAGTAATGAATTGAAAGAGATAGACGGATGCTTTAGTCATCTAGTTTATCTGATCGTAGTCTCCTTGTTTTGTAAAGGAATTATATTAAGAAAATATAATTCAAGAAAAGAATGCATGAAGATCAAATATTTGAACATTTTGTAAGACTTTAGATACTAGAACTGTGCACATGTATACAAAATTTTACATTTATAACTAATAAAACCAACGTCGCATTCACTACAATGACACTAAAATAAATCAATTACAATAAATATAAATACATTAAAATACAGAAAATTATAGGTTTATGCCTCTTACGATTTTATTTGGTTTTTATATAAGTTCAGCATTTGCCATTATTCTCTTAGCTTTATGCATATTTTCGCTTGTGCAAGAATCATGTTCTTTTGGAGCTAAATATATCGCGTGTTTAAAAAAACCTCATTTAGGGTACACCTTGGAAAGAAAGATAGAAGATCTAATAATGTCTTAACTTAAGTTTGTAGGTGAATGTCAGATTGGAATTTGTTTATGAAAATATCTGTCACAGTGACAGGCAAAAGTGTACACTGCAAGTTTACTTGTATCAAGCAAAAAGGAAAATAAGATGGCATTTACACAAAAACAACGAGTGTATTAATCATAACAGTCAATAATAGTATATTATGTTATTAGGAGCAAAAGTTATATTTTATGTGGCGAGGCTGGACGGGAAGTACAGCTGACGAGCGGCAGATAAAGTTGTTAGCGGCAGATAATAACTTTATCTGCCGCTGACGAGCGGCAGATAAAGTCGTCAGCGGCAGATAATAACTTTATCTGCCGCTTGGCAATAAAGTGACAGTTTAGCATCATCAATCCAGCAGTATAATGCCATATTTTACTGCCGTTTGAAGAAAAAAATTGTTTATAACGTATGATCAAAAACTTTCAACGTCTAGAAGGCTGTGGATTTTTTAAAATTAAATTTATGTTGGCAGTGATGAGTAAAGCTACTTAATAATACAACTTATACAATTTTGACAGATATACTTAACTTTTACAAGATGTTTAATGCCGAGCACTAGGTGGTTCTGTGTATGGAAAATGCAGCAAATCATTTTGAATAGCAGTAGTTGTTTTTGTTACTAACATTTTTATATATTCAACAAGAATGTTTGTATTTGTTGAAATGACAATCGTGACATAACCTTAAACTGACAGATATAAAATTCCAATGCGACTTTTACTACCACGACTGCCAAAAAAAATTTTTGACTAAATAATTCCACAGCCCTCTAGACGTTGATCATACTGTATTTAGTGTTTTGTATATTTTTATCTACAATAATGTGTAAAATTGCCTTTTCGTTGGCAGTTTTAAGTTTGTAAAACGACTGTTTAATAACATGGTTTCATTAGTTTACGTTGTCAGTAGTAACCTGTTTACAAGATTTCATTAGGCACGTTGTCAGTAGCAACGTGTTTTAATAGATATTAACGATACAAGTTTGATTATGAGCATTTTAACGATACGAGTTTGATTGCCAAAAACGAGGCGGTGAGCCGAGTTTTGCGGCAATCAAACGAGTCTCGTTACGTGCCATAAGCAAACGCGTATTGTTCAATATTTTATCTTCATCAATAAATTCTGGTTCAATGTATTTCTGTATACAAGTAATATTCATTACCGCACTGAGTGCGGTAATATCTATCCATTACCGCACTGAGTGCGGTAATATCCATTACCGCACTCAGTGCGGTAATGAAGCTCTTAACGATACTAAAACTAATTTGGTTAAGAGTCTATAACAACACTGATGAAGATAAAATTTTTAAAACACGCAAAATTACGACCGGTTGCTGGTAATCCTAATTTACATTTAATTTTTTTTTATATTTACCGTGTTTTCTAGATTCTATCCTAGATAAAATATTGTACGATACACATGCGTAAAGCATATTTAGTTACTCGCGGGGCTTAAAACGCTCACTAACTCGCGTTTTAACTCTACCCTACTCGTGCCTAAAGAGTAACTTTACGCACTTGTATCGTAAATGACTATTAGTAAACTAGTTCTCTTTGACTTATGGTACTTCATTTGTCTCAATCAAATTACGGCAAACTTCAATTTGATCTTGGTATGCTGCGAATGCGTTTTTTTTTAATTAACGATACAAATATATTCTAAATTAACATTGAGCTACAATAATTTCGAATGTTTACCTATTTGTTTATGGAAATAGTTCTGCGGTTCAGCAATTTACACTAACAGTTGTAGGTCTGCTCAGAAATTAGTTGGTAAAGCTTTGCTACGCCGCTAAACAATTCCTGGATCACAGTATTTTGTTTTCGTAAAACATCATTGAGCATTATTGAGTATTTATTTAATTTATAAATATTCACCTTGTATCAAACGCCTTTTTCTTTTGAGTTTATTTAAATTATAAGTAAACAAAAATTCGAAAGATAGTTATGTCATGTCAAACGATAAGCAGCCATAGAGTCCAAACTTTTCAGAAAATGTTTTCTTCAAAACTGCTTGTAACCGTTGTCCCTTGCAGTCATAACTTCACTCTATCGGTGCAAATCCCAACACAATCCCGCCAGTGCAAGTTTGCTGTTTGGATAAGAAATTCATTGCAATTTGAGATAGCTCAGTAGCTGTTCTCCTTTTTCTGGGCTTACTGCATCGACCTTATGTTTCAGAATGCAGTTGCTATTGTATGTAGTCATCTTCAATTGTATCAGCATAAATGTCATTTTATAGAAAAATACACTGAACAATAGAACAATATCCATTGACGTTACACATGGAGTTTCTATGTATTAATTCTTGATAAGAGTTGACACAAGAAGGAATCGATTGTGATTGGTTGTGATTCACTGCGCATGCGCAGTTACAATGAAAACTATAACCAATTGTGTCAAATTTGACAAATTCTTAGTTGACTGTAGGCCTAACATTGATGATGCAAGAGCGTATTAATATGTATGTCATTCATTTCTACCTGACAAAACTTCTTGAAATAGCATATTTTGAAGGGTTATCGAATTTACCTGACTATTCAATTCACCTGCCATCTGTCAAAAAGTGACCAATGAAAATCCAGAATTCTGACGTTTCTTGACCAATCAAAAAAATATCAGTGGATATATCTTCCTAGAAGGTATTCAAGTGACTATTTTTAACAAATTCGATTTTTATTATAAAAAGTCAATATTAGTGTTCTGTTACTATAGAAATTGCGTAGTTTGTTGCTAGATTTACTGAAAACTAATTTGAAAAAGTAGTTTGGTTCATTGAATAGTCTCTCGAATGCCATTCTTAGTCAAAGTTAAGTAGATTATTTTTGCGGTGGCATCACTGCTCATGTCCATTGCGCTTGGGATTAGGACTCGTGCTAGCGCACTCGTCCTAATCGTACCAAAGCGCAATAGACATTCGTGACACCACCGCAAAAATAGTCGACATAACTTTGACTACTCATGGTATTGTAAGTGAATATTTTTTACAGTTTTTGAAATGACGTTCTGTTGCATTTTTGGCGGCAAAAGTGGATCCGACCAGGGATTATATCTATTAAGGCAAGTTCCCAATAACGAAAAGTAGAGAGCAGCATGGCTCAAAAATATAAACAGAATAAATTGGACACCCACAAGTGGAGCCAGGGTATTTAAAATTCTCTTTGATGAGAATCCGTGAAAAAAGTGCATGTGGGTGACAAAAGAAAACTAAAATCCATTGGTGTACCTACTTTGTTTATCAGCTGACGTTTACGTAGTCTCAACTCTTATCAAAGATTAATTATATATGTATATAGTATGTGTAGTCTACACCTACCGATGTAGTTGACATTGTCAATAAACGGTAAATTTCAACGCTTTAAATTTACCGTTTATTGACAATGTCAATCTAACAAGTAATTAAATTCATCAAAATGACACATACTACAGAAAACTCTGGCCTTTACTCTATCATTTATTTTAGGATCATAAATGGCCGTTGATATTTGCGTTGTCTCAACTCGTATCTAAGTATTACATAAGAACTCTAGTTAAACATACACAGATTTCTGTTAACCAAATTGTGGTTCCAGATATTTACTTTCATACGAACTTGTTTCAAAGTCATGAATTGATTTACGTCAAACTAAAATATTTCAAGCCTCTCCGTATTCAATGGATAACTAAAAATAGTCGGCTGTTATTTTGTTCCTATGATAAACACTATTCAACACTATAACATATAAGCCAATCGTATTGCAGACATTTGCTTTTTTCAACCAAAAACAGCAGTATATCACTGAATATTGGGCACCATGCAAATTATTCACAAAACAATGTACGTACTCAAAAACTAAATAGCCTTGCTGCGAAATATCGCTTAGCAACGATGGATGTTCTGTCCTTAGCGATATCGCTAGGTTACGTAAAACGAAACAATAACAAACTGTGTGAACAAAGTTTAGCTTCCATTAAAAAAATTTAAATGTTGTGTTTTTAAAGTATTCTACTGAATTTAATTGAGGATGAATATTAATTGTTGGATTATTTTTCAATAAAGTTAATCATTATGTATTAATATTGTTAAATAGTCGTCCCAAATACCATTCGAAGTGGATATATTTTTTTAAATATTTTGCCATTTCCATAGAAATTATTGCAAATTTCACTCAACAAAATCACATTGATATGATTTTGTTTCGTGAAATTTAAACGCATTAATTTACATGGAAACGGCAAAATATTTGTCAAAAATATATCCACTACTTGTGGTATTACCCTTGAGAATAGTTGGCGAAACAGTCTCGTACATCTATAGAAAATTCGCGTCTGTATTAGCGAACACGCACAAAAGTTGCTTCTGGTCATCAGCGCTTAAGATTTTATCGATCCTCAATTTTTAATCTATCTGTCCACGCGGTTTTTACAACCCTCTCATTTTACTGGTCATTACCTTTTTTAATCAAATGCCTTTCAGCAGTCACGTTAGTAGCATGAACTAATAACTTCTAATCGAATATCCACGCCCACTGTCTTATGTGCGCCTCATTACACCAACCCTCTTTTTCGAACTCTAGAATAGTTCCACTATGATTCTGCTACCACGCTAATCGATAGTTACCTCATTTATTCTAAAATCCTAAAAACGACAGCTAGTCCGATAACCTACATTTACGTTATCGTTTTGCAGAAACTTCCATTTCTACACAAATACATTACAATGGAACTAGGAAAGATAATGTAGCATTAGAATCGGCATTAGAAAAATTACTAGCTTATATATTCTACGAAGTTCCATAAATCCTTCATACCATTTAAGTGGATCTAGGAACTCCTTTTAATAGCTCATGTAACACAACAGCCACTATGCGAGTGAAGGAGTTTGAAAGTTGGATTTTATAGGGTAGCGTCCTTATGAATTTAGGGCAGCCGTAAACTTCTGGGTGTAATGGGATTCATCGACGTAACCTAGAAAGACTCCTATCGTGGGGGTTTTCGAGAAATTTACTTGATTATAAAGAATAACTGATGTCAACTCGGCTTACTTTACATAGCCTGTCTACACTCGCATAATCTTGATATCGCTGGACTGATGAGTCTAAGAAGTTAATTTGGAAAAGTAAAAACGGCCAATAATAATACAGCATAAATTATTCTTTCA
>CALNHX010012651.1:0-23502 GCA_940337035.1 Agriotes lineatus
TCATTTCTTCTTAAATACGCAATGGCTTTTGCAAAGCAATTGGATAATAATTGAACAGCTGGCCGTACTATTTGTCTCTGGGATCCTTTAACATGTCAATGATACCGGGTAAGTTTGTGGGTAAGCGTTAAATCAGAAACTGAACTTTCTAGCAAAACTTCAAACCAGTCTTATTAATTATGAAATTATCAACAATTAATCTCGAATCTAAAATATGGTTGCGACCAAGTTTTATGAGATGCATTGCATCTGCAAACACATAAATATTTAAAGAATTATCACTTGGATGTAAAAAAAAACAAGTGTTTTCGTAGCCAATTCCAAGCTCCCATAATAATTTTCTATTACTGGAGCCCATATGACTTGTAATTGCCACTACAATAAATCCTACATTGTAGAGATTAACAATGATTTCATTAAGAATTGTAAATGTCAAAAACGAATAATAGAAACACGTTGTTACATTCGTAGGTTTGTATATATTACATTAATAAATTTAAGTTAGTTCTCAATGTCTCAATGGTCAACTACAAACGAACAGCTCGCAGATGTCGTCATGCGCGCCAAGTCGGTTTTAGGGTGAATTTGCTGACATACCGTGTTTAGGTGTATCGTGAGCAAGACCACGGAAATCGTGGAATGAGGGGATCAGAGAAGCAATGCGCAGTAGGGACATGAATGAAGATGATATACGGGGTGTCCCAAATCCAATGTAACCTCCTGCATTTCTGTTATTACTAACGATACTGATTTGGTATATGGTACTTACGTTATTGTGTAAAATCGTATTAATTTGCAAATATTTTGACGTTTGTGCTACTTCCGGTTTCACCGGAAGTACAACTGACTTTTTTATTTGAAATAGGAAGTTGCACTTTTTTTGACAGTATATTATTCACTTTAAAATTCTCTTTTCAACGATATACCACACTTATACATTTGTTCCACAAAATACTTTAGTATTTAGATTTTTTCGAAAATTTGAATTTTTAGCATACCCCCTCCCCCTCCGTAAAGAATTTTCTTTGGAAGAGCTAGCCATGAAAAGTTAATCAGTTACAAGTTGTCGATAAAATAGTGTTGTATTAGGAAGCAAAATTGGTTTAATACTAAAAATTTCTTTAAATTGCAATATTTATTTTTTTAAATTAAAAAAACGTCATTTTTTTAAATAGCCACCCACTACTTTTTAATATGTATTTTGAAGCTTTAAATTTATAGTTTTATATTATATCGAAAATACGGCAATATCTGTTTTAAGTATCTTTTAAAAAATATATGTTAAAAATTCGAATTTTCGAAAAAATCTGAATACTAAAGTATTTTGTGAAACAAATGTATAAGTGTGTTATATTGTTCAAAAGGGAATTTTAAGATGAATACCATACTCCATTTCATTTGTAGTGTTGTCGCAAAACGCTCTCTAGCGGCGACACAAGCAATCTAAATCAATCCGCTAAAGGCAACGTTGTTAGCCTAAGAAAGGCTTTTTAAACGACTCCAAGTTTGACAAAATCGGTTCAGCCATTTTAAAGTTATTGACATTTTTTTCCAAAAATGTTCGGACACCCCCACCACTTTTCCTTAAGAGATAGAGCAAAAAGCATTTAACAAAAAAGAATCAAATTTATCTCAGCTTTAAACGGTGTCTATTTTAGCTATCTGTAATATAAGAATATTTCTCAAAAAACGGTATTTAAAATTCAAGAATGCGATTACGCCCCCTGGCGGCCATTCTAGAAACTTAAAAATAATTTCCAGCATTTTCTCTTGGCCGCTTTAGTTATAAATTTTTTTACCTCAAGTCTTTACGACAATTACATTTCGAGAAAGGGCCGAGTGCCCTTCTTAATTGGCACGCGGTACTTGAGTAGTCCCCTTGATTTATTCTCTGCCATGATTTGAAAGGCGACAGGTTTCAAAATATCTGAAAAAAAAAACAAAACAAAATTGAAGGAAATATTGGTATAAATTTCCACCCTGGGAATGCAAAATGAACAAATTTGCGTTGATGTAACTCTAGTTTATACAGGGTTCAATTGTAAGTTTTCAGTTCAGATGAATAAAAGATGATTTTTATTAGAGTTTGGGGAGATGGGCTTCAGCGTAGTTCACCCAGCATTGTCAGCGGTCTGCAACGAGAGACGTTACATTTCGCGACATGCTGGTGTACGGCTTCTTAAAACTTGCATCATAAATCAAATTGTACAAAAGTCTCTAGACAGGGCCAGATTAGCCAAAATGAATAAGAACTAACTCATTTCCGCAAGCGGCGTTAATAATATAAATCACCTAAAAGCTATTTGGTTTTAAGGTGTCTTTGGTGAAATCCAGGTAGATAATGTAAGTCTGCACTTCCTTAAAGTTAGGTATAAGTTATTTTCATTTTCCATATTTCCAACTTTTTAACATTAAAAACTCTAATCAGTGTTAGAGTATCTTCGTTTGGTGTGTTGGGTACGGTCTGTTTAATTCTTTTATATGTCTTCAATTTTTTTGTTCCATTCGTAAAATATACACAATGTTCTGGGTTGTTTCGAAGAGTATAAAAGACATGTTTATCAGAGCTACGCTGAAATTATACCACTGGGCATTTAATTTTTTAATTTATTCTGACAGCTAACTGCTGCTAATAGAAGTCAAGTGATGTTAGCAAGCATAAAAATAACTGGCATTATGTTACAGGGAAACCCCTGATTGCGACTTGTATTAAGCTTAAGGGGACCTCTAGTTCAGCTTGAAGATTGAAGATCGCGGTTGTCAAAACAATTGAAAAGACACGAGGACAAACTTAGGTTATTTTTTAGAACAGTGTCTGGTGTTTTCCTCGCCTGTGTTATACTGGGAAAAATTTATATCAGGAGATTTACATCAAGAGAATGCCCCTTTTAGCAATGGGCGTTCAGCCTCAGGTCTGACTTTGCGATAATTCTGAAAGCTTCCTTTACTGCACATCGCATCACCAGCGTATAATAATTTTAAAAGTTTAAGATTGCCGGTAGGAAAATTGATGTCTTTAACGGCGTTGATTTTAAAATAAATTAATAAATAGTTTAGTGTTTAGTGAATGCCATAGAGATGCAAATGTAGCATCTGAAAACACGTTTCTTCAATTTTATTAAACGACTACTAAAGTTTCAGTAAAAGTAATTTTGATCTATATGCCTTTTAGATAAATATTGGGTATCTGTCTTGCCATGGTATGTGCACATTGGATTGTGGAGTAAGAGGCTGCAAGTTTTGTGGTTCATCCTTTGTAATAATTATTATCATTCGGGAAGGTGTTGAATATACAGGATGTTTAAAAAATACGTCCTAATAAAGATGGACCCGGAAATGCTTTATATCCGTGATGCAGGGTGTTGCAGTTTAAAAAAAATCCGTTCTTTATTGTTATAAAAATGAAATTTATGCAGTTTGTTTAGTAAATTTATAAAGATATCCTTTGGATCTATTACAGTTGATCCAGTACTACCAGGGGCGTGCCCACGTGGCATGTAAATTACGTTTTTTACAAACAACTAACACCCAGCATATTTTTTGCAATTTTCACATATTTTGTCAGTGAGGCAACTAAAAATAAAACATTTTTGTCTTCTAAGTTTTTTTTTCGTATCTCGCTTCGATTTCAAGAAAAAAATAAAGCCCCTATCTTTCCAAGTGTCTCTGGACCTGTTAAGACAAAAACTAAAATATTTCAATATCTCAAAAACCTCTTAGGCGATTTCAGTGAAACTTTGAAGTTTATTGGTGCTATTAAGGATCATGCTTTAGAGCACTTAGATTTCAATTATTTATTCCAGGGGCAGACGGGACTTTTTTTAAACTTTAACACCCTGTATCTCGGAAAAGAAGCATTTCCGGACCCGTGTTCTTTGTTTGTATTGATGAGATCTATAAGTGGGTCCAAACGTATTTTTTAAACACCTCGTAGATGTAGTCGCTTTCCTATTCGAAAAAGAAACAGAAATGTTTTGACGATGGATTGAAGAAAGGGAAGATAACAATGATGAAATTATTATAATACTTAATTTCCCAATTACCTTCTAAGTATACATCAGATACTGCAGACATGAAATGATGGGACAACGCGATGCTCGAAAAATGGTAGAAATTAAAAATTTGCTAATTCTAAAAACTGATATCCAGTTTATGCAAAATCAAACGCAATAAATTTTGCCACGACAAGTTGAAGTACAAAGAAAACTAACACGTTTAACACCTTTTTAACACACTGACTTTGACCTCATACTCTTAATTATTTGTGTATCTAGTTAGTGTGTAAAAATAAATTTTATTGCATTTTATTTGGTAATGTACTACATTTCTAGAATCAAAATCATTTAGAAAAGTGGTAATTTTCTGCATAGCAACACATTTATGAATAGCAACGGCGATTCGCTTGACATTTGGCAATGCCCAAGTGCAATGTTAGTGGCACTGTAAGTAAGTCTATGTCAAATTCGAGGTTAGTAGGTTAGGTTTTGCGTTAGTTTTGACACAGACGCCAAACCTAACCTGTTAATTTTGAATTTGACATACTCTCAGTGGCACCAACAACACACTTCAGTACTGCCAAACGCAGAACATCAACTGGAGCTGCTTATTGTGCTATAGTATATAAAATCGAGTTCTACGCAGCTTGGTTATGTTTTGGCATTTAGTGTTACTTTTACATAAAAAAATATATTTCACATTTGAGATGTGATAAAATAGTATACGTAACGCGTTACAAAAATAGTTTTATCTACTCCAGTGGGATAAGTAACGCATTACGTCACTCATTTGACACTATTTCAGTTAGGTAATGAAGCTCATTACACCACTCAGTTATGTAATGGTTTCATTACGCAACTGAGTTGTGTAATGACTTCATTACGTAACTGAAATAGTGTCAAATGAATGACATAATGACATTTGCCTACTAAAATATTTTTGAAAATGACAGATCTGACATTTCTCTTAATGCACTTTTCTCAATTTTAGGCAGTCGTAGATAAAATTTTGTACACTACATGTGTGATAATGCATCATTAATATACTTGTGTGCTTACATAACTCGTGCTACGAACTCGTTTGTAACTTACACACACGTATATTAATGATGCTGTTATCCCACTTGTATAGTAAATAACTATTACTAAACTCTTATGGCCATTTA
This sequence comes from Agriotes lineatus, assembly GCA_940337035.1. Classification (NCBI taxonomy): domain Eukaryota; kingdom Metazoa; phylum Arthropoda; class Insecta; order Coleoptera; family Elateridae; genus Agriotes; species Agriotes lineatus. Next base: position 5,162 of record CALNHX010012651.1, read on the forward strand.
CGCCATACTTGTTCAGTCAAGAATCACTTTTATAAACTTGTTGCGTAATATACTATTACTATGAGTTCGGATGTTTCTGAAAAGCGCGTACCGAGCCGAACGAAAGCCGTAAAACATTTCAACACGTATTACATAGAAGACCACAACAAATAAAATAACACACAGTAATTAAACCTTGGCAACAAAATATGAATTAGTGATTGATTTTTTTTTCATATAATAAGCTGTCAAATTAGCCATGAGTGGAAGTGCTTATCATGCGGTGTCTTCCGCAGTCAATACTGCCATTATGCCTTGTTTACGGTTCTTCATACGTTGGCTACGGCAGCATTTGTTACAATTTTATAAACGCCAACTTATAACAAAACTATACGTAGGTACCTGAAAAATTATATTTGGACCACAAAATTCAAGAGCTTTTATGAAAAAACTGTTGCGACTTTGACGAAAAACGCATTATTTACCCCACAACAATCATTCAATATAATGGTGCTTAATGAGATCCACAGCGTAGGTAGCTAATTAAAAAGAAATTATCGTGTAAAAAATATATTAAAGTAATGCTTGCCGAACAATTACTTCCACCATATATGATATGAAAGAAGCTGAAGTAGATTGGATTGGAATTGAGCATCACGCTTTCAAATTGTAATTATTTGCGAGGCAACCTATTATTCTAGACATGCCATGACATTTGATACTGAAAATGAATGAGAACAAAAATCAAATTGATTATAGGAGAAGAAATGTTGATATACCCTTTGTGTACACTACGTGCTGTACCAGTTACGTATTGTTTGTGAATGAATATTAAAATTGTTAATATATAAATTCAATTTCAGATAAGAATTGTGGAATTCAAATTGTAATAGTTTCGCGCTAGCCAACGGTCAGCGCAAATATGTCATTACGAATGAATGGTAACTGTAATTACATATAACTTTCCTACAAATCAGTTGACTCCGTATTCCTGCTTCTTCGGTAATCAGGGAGAGTAATTAAAATTGTATAGCGTGAAACAGGTCCTTAATGGCATTGATAGAGCAGCGGTTGGCTTGGCGCAAGAATGATTTAACCGAGCAGCTATTAGCAGAATGCATAACTATATGCAGCAATTACATACGTGTTCGTTTTGGATATGGGAAAATTACTAATTTTCCACGATTGCACCAAAAATTGAGATTAGTTCTGGGAAGGTAACGATGATCGAGCATTTTTTGCACATTTGAATATTACGACACAAAAGAATAAAGAAATTTGCCAGGCCGTAGAATTGGCCTAAGTGTGCCTATTTAATTTCAACGAATATTACTAAATACATTTTTAAATATAACAAACTAATTTAATGATTTGGTTTTGGAGTATTGACCTTTAACGACCTTATGTACACATTTCTCTGAGTGTATCGTACCTGAAATAATATTTTAAGGACACACATTGCAACGTATAACTACTTTCTCCGTAATTCCTAAGTTTCAGAAGGGGGTAGTCTCTACCATTGACACAATTACTTCCGCTGTTCTGGTTCGTATTCAGTTTCATGAGTACCCTTTCCCATAACATTCCTTTAGCGTCATCAGGGTGAGTGCCCTCCGAGTTTTGTGTTGTTTACTTTGTATCACTCGCAACTTCGGATAATCATGGCGTTTTGCAACACGGCTGAAGTACTTCAAGAAACATCGATAAATTATATTATGAGTTTCTTTATTAATACCAAATTCTTCCCTATAATTGAAGCGTGCACTCTCCGTTTTATCCAACTAATGCGTAACATTGACTAATAACTTCACATTTATAATTCATTCAGTTTTCTCTGATCTTTCCCTTTTAAGGTCCAGGTTTCGGATGTATTTAGATGAATAATTAACATAATTCAATGCATGAGATCCCAAGCCGACGGTCATTCTGGAACGTATTGTAAATTATTTTGGAATTGTTTAAAATATGTAAAACAGTATGTAAGAAACCCAAAAGCACTTCAGCCAAATGTGCGCAATGCGGAGAAGCAGGGTGGTCTTCTTAACTACAAAGGGTGTATTGTCTAAAGAAACCTACTAGCAACACGAATTAGTCTTAAAGGAACACATTATTTAAATCAGCAGCAACAAATCAATCCAAATGGGCATATACAAATAACTGATTCACATTTTCCAAATACCAGCTCACCACACAACATTCTTTTGCATAAATTTAATTAATATATTGTAATGGTATGACGTTTATAGCAGTTCTGGTTGCATTGCTAATGTACGAAGATTAAAGAAAGATTCAAATATCTACGCCCAGAATTGGTATTGCATTTATTGCAACAATATAAGTCACTAGTAAACATTAATAATTACATAAGACATGATTAGCAATAACAATAATTTAATTAACAGAGGTTAGTAATTAAATATAACAGTATCATCAAACTTGTGTTCAGCATGTTTTCAATATTTGCGCTCGGTATGGCAAATGCAGCTAATTTGTAATGACTGAAAGATTAATTCTGTAACGTCAAGACACGATAATTAATTCGCTTAAGTACAAAGGTGTTTCGAAGCTTGACAGAAGTTTTATGCATGAGGTTTGTATTTATATCATAATGGCAGCAATCGATAACGTAGCGAAAGGGTTATTAATCAGTGTAAGAAAGCACAATGATGCAGAGAACATTTGAAAAGCAACTTGAGAATTAAAAAAGACTGTAAGAAAGTGCTAATAGCTTGTGAATCAGTGTTTATTTAACTAAAAGTGAAAAAATTCAAAGAGCGGTTAGGGTGTTTCGGAATGACATTTAAGAAACCATTTAGAAGTTAAGAATCAAAGATTATAAAAACTTACGTAAAATAATTGTATAACATGTTGCTATGGTGACCTAGGGTGTCAATTGTCTTTTTTTATTGGGGAACCCAAGCCGAAACCTAGTGTGTAGTTTTGATTCCCCGTTTTTGAATGATTTCTTTAATGCAGCCCCAGAGAAACCAATTTGTGATTGTCTTCGAAACTAAGTTTCGGCAAGTTTTGGAGCTACGGAAAGCAGAAAGCAGAGTACAGCATCTAGAGAAGCCCTTGTTTGTAGTTTATAAGGAGGGTGCAACAGCTAAAATATCACCAGGAGGCAGGTATAAGCTTGGCGTCACCTTCAACCGTGAGCCGGTGCGAGGTCAACTTTCGAGTCCGATCCAACAAGGCTCGAAGCTAGAAGCAGAAGACAGCAACGTGCACGACCTAGGCAAGACTTTGTTCGTTGTCCAGAGACAGGCAACAGCCGCTGAAACCGTTCCGGGAAAAAATTACGAGCTTGGTTTCACCTTGATTTGCGGAAACCAGAAGTGGATTTGGCGAGCAATGAAGAAAAAAATGCAGGTTGGCGCCCCCTTTGAAAAAAAAAAATTCCAGAAGTAGATGAGCGATATCCACGTTAATCTTGTGAACGATCGATCCTATGAACCACAATGCGTCAAGAACATCTCTCTCAACTAATTTTAATCTTTGGTAAGTTATCAACCAGCCAACAAGAATTACTCATACAACAACTTTTCTAGTAGACATTATTGCGTATGTTCAGATTTAAGATATTGCAATGAAGATTGTACACTTGATATGAATAATCAACAGTTACTTCAGACATTTTAATAATTTTGATTTAAATAGATTTGCTCTAGGTGCGCTCAGTATCTCTTGGGAATCACTATTTAATTTAATGACTCGAATATTAAAGTCGAAGCTTTAAACCAGTTTATATTAACGTTATTTAATTAACATGCACGGGTGCGTCCTATACTCACAATCGGTTAATAATAAGTACGTTTCTAACCTTCAAAATAGTAGAAAAGCGAGTCATTATTTACTATACTTTCCAGTTAGCCGCGAAAGGTTTTTCCCGGTCACTTTCAATGAATTTGTCATGTTACCTAGCAACAGCTTCGCAGGTTTCTTTGTTAAAGTGACTTGTTAAACTGCGATCAAAATATGTATCATTTGAAACTATTGATAAGATCTATAATTGGGTAAAATATGCGACAACATTTCTTTAACACCTTATACATTATTATAATGTGTGTATGATTTGATATTATTATTATTAGATTTTTAATTAAATAAATGACTCTATCATCTCAAATGATGGGGTTTTCTACATCCTAGCAAATATTATTGAATGTATAATTATAGGCAATAAATTTGCTATTAAGATAATTATCGTGGTTTTTGTGATTTTTAAAAGTAATCGTTTTAGCCACCGTTGTTTATCCAACTACACAAGAGTGCGTTGCCTAAGTGATTTAACAAACGTAAGTAAAAAAAGCCACAAAAAACACTTACCTTGCCCTTCTTCCGGAAATATGCAAAAACCGACGCCACTTTAAAAGTTTCACTAAATTCTATTTTTAGGATAACTTTCTAACCTTATTTGGCTTCTCTGATGAAAAATAGGACACCAGGCGTTCCCCCAGCAAGTCCCACGACGGATAGGGGCTTTTCTCTCCTTTGGCCTGCTGTAACAAGCCAGATACCCTTCGAATGCCGCCTGCAGCTTGCACCACTCCAAAACTGTTTACAACTTCGTCTTTGTCCCAATCCTAAGGCTCAGCACTGTTCAGCATGGATGTCGCTGTGTTCTTCCCGCTTCCAGGGTTATGCTAACTTTGCAACAGCTCCAGAAACTGCCACAGGGACATCAGCCACCACTCGACGTACTATTCAACACTTTTTGAAACTTTTGTAAGGGTGCACCAAATCAAAGCACCTCTTCTACAGCCTCCCCAAAAGACACTGCTAATAATAAAACACTGAATTGGAAAGAAATGGGTATTTATTCGCTTTTAAATAGATGATTTGTGGGAAAGCCAAAAGAACACACCTTACAGCTGGGCTTCGCTTCCCTCTTCTTTTGTTTTCGTTCATCTTGCATTGTAATTCATTATTTCTAAGTCTGCTCTGACTAAATTTTATACTTCAGTCAAGACTAATGCTATTTTTAATACCGTTTTTATAAATTATTAACTCAAAGTCAATGCTATTCATACAATTGACAAAAATAAACTAGCACATTTATAGAATATTTTCTAAAATAATATTTGAAATGCTTGAAATGTTATTAATTGCTATCATAATTTTAGAGGCTTTAAAAGTGTTCATTGCAATATATTTGCTAAATTTTCAAATATTTCTGAAGCAATTTTACACATTAAAAGAGATGTGAATAATCAGTCTATTTGGTTTAAAAGGAATAGTTTACGCTTAAATGCTAATAAATCACACGCACTGTGCATAGGCTCTTATAGATTAACGGCAGAATTTGCAACGAACAATTACGATATTGTAGTGGGCGGCGCAATAATCAGGTGGAGTGATCATGCAAAAATTTAGACATCACGCTAGATAACCTTTTGACGTTCACGTAAAATACCTTGATTTAGTGATCTTCTTGGAGTTACGGAGTCTATATACGTTTAAATATGAGTTGAACAAAAAAACTAAATTAATGTTAGTTAAGTCATTAATCTAGCTCAGTCTACTGTCTTATGTTGGCCGATTAAAACAAGGCGAAGCTACAAAGAACTCAAAATGCATGTACTGGAGATATTTGTAATGTTCAGTACGGACAGCATACAGGGTGTCCCGAAAAATCGTTTACAAATTTTCAGGAATTGGAGAGGAAGACAAGTGAAGTAGTTTTCGCTACGCAACATATGGTCGAAAACGTCTCCTTGTTATTGAAAAAAATTATTTATTACAAATTGCTTTTTATCGTAAGTTACAAAAGTAAAAAGAACAAAATGTACTTACCGACCATCATTCATAATAATTGCTCGAACTGTCGACCTACAACATCGTTGCAAGCGTGACAGCGACGCATCATATTAGCTCAAACTCTGGCCAAAATTCCTGGAGCTTCCCGGATCCTTCCACATGCATCAATAATTCGGGCTACCAAGTCCTCCTGTGTGTTCACTGGAGTCGCGTACACTAAGCTTTTTAAATGTCCCCATAGGAAGAAATCCAGCGGCGTTAAATCAGGGGAACGTGCTGGTCAATTGACGGTCCCGCCCCTGCCTATCCAATGATTGCGATATGTCAAATCCAGATGTTGGCGTACAGCGTGACTGAAATGAGCGGGGGCCCCATCATGTTGAAACGACATACCCTGCCTGACTGCTAGGGACACGTCTTCTAATAACCCCAGCAAAACTTCTTGGAGGAAGGTTACATAAATTTCGCCATTCAGGCGAGGTGGTAACATGTAAGGGCCCACCAAACGATCTTCGACAATGCCGGCCCAAATGTTGATGCTGATTCGTTATTGATGGCCTCTCGACAGATTTTCATGAGGATTGTCCTCACTCCAGACGTGGTTGTTTTTAAAGTTGAAAATCCCATCCCTCGTGAAGGTGGCCTCATCGGTAAACAGGATGCGCTATGGGAATTGTGGGTCCGCATTCCAACGCTCTAAGAACCATTCGCAGTACTCCATTCTAAGTTCGTAGTCGTTTGGCAGGAGTGGCTGGACTTTCTGTATGTGGAACGGGTACAACCCTTGCTCGTGAAGCACGTCCAATACACGCATATGCTGAACACCCATTGCATGGGCTACTGCGCGTGTGCTGGTGGACGGATTGTCCTCAAATCGCGGGAGCACCTCATTTTCAAAAGATTGTGTTCGCACACGTCTCCTTGCTCCTGACGCCTCTTTTCTGACCTTAACTGATCCGGTTTCACGCAACCGGCGATCAACGGCAGAAAATGTAAAGTGCGAAGGATGACGTCTTGTTGGAAACCTCTCACGGTGGTACAACCTCTCCGCTGCCCTCGCATTGCCACCGTAATACCTACCTGTAAAACATCACGTTTTTATACAAATTGTTATTAAACAAAACACCAAAGAAATTATATCATGCACGAGCTACATTACCTTTACTGTATGTATATTATTTTCATTATTACATTTTCTTTCGACATAATTACGATTTATAGTTGAGTATTATAATAATGTGCTTCGCACCATATGAAATGTAATTTACTATTCGGGTAGTGGAAGACTGGCTATGCCAAACCCCTACCATTTGTGTACAACTCTTTGTGTATGCAATACATTGATTTATTATTATTACATCTAACCAAATAAACCCCCACATAAACCGATGTCTTATCGGCCTATCAACCTTCTGCCGATAACAATAAAAGTGTTCCAACGACTACTAAATATGATCTATGACGATCATGGTATTCTAACACTTCTACCCAACCACCAGTTTAGATTTCAAAAACACCACTTTACAATCCAACAGGTCCACAGGATAGTCAACGAAATCACTGCGAGTCTGTACTGTAATGCAGTAATTCGTCTAGGTTTTTTTGTCAAAATAAAGTAGACGCTATCGCAATTGCTAACTACTTTTAAAATCGTACCTAAGTGACATACATTTTTCAGTGTCACACAATGACTGACAATTTAACGTCCATTCTATCAAATCAGGTGTTCCATGAAGTAGTGTCCTCGCACCACTCATATTCTTAATATACACTACCGGCACACACGAAACAAATAACAAAAACATTAAAAAGGTCTCATTCGCCGATGACGTACCTATATTGTCCATAAGCGAAAACTCAATAGTGGCAACTGAAAACCTACAAACCCATTTGGATCTCCTTACTCAGTGATACAATAGATGGAGATCAATCAAACAAAATCAACCCAAATTACACTTAGCATCATATGAAACACTTGACAGTTAGTGGTGTTTATACACCTATGAAATCAGAAACAAAATATGGACTCATCTTTGATTAGATGCTCACATGGGAAAAACACTTCCAAACAAAACGCAGATAGATGAACCACAAACTCCCACATATTGGCTTATCGGTCAAAAATTAAAATTAAGTAATATTACTATTATATGATTTATATACTGCTACGTTGGAATCCATCTAATTCTTTCTTGTATTTGAATGCATAACCGTAGTATCATTTTTTTTACTGTACTTATAGGTTTATCCATGTGAAATTATGTAATATCAACAATAATAATTATGGACTGCTAATTTTCTTTAGTAATTTTTAGTTATTTCATTTTGCGTTGTGGGTAGCATCGGAAGCCAAGAGTTCGATTTATCATTTGAGAGAAGACAGCATAAGAACTGCATAAACAAACATACATTGTACTGTTTGAGGCTTTCGCGGTTACTCGAATTATTCTCCTTATCATAGAATTTCGGCTTAGTGAATATGGATGCACAAACAGCAAAACGGCCAAATCTGCCTAAGTATCTTTGTTCTCAAGATACTCAAACAACACGAGCCACCAAAGAGCATGGCCTTCGCGCGGGTTTTTGCTCGACTTCACAAGGTGCAAGGCACATTAAACCAGAAAATGCTGGGTGTTCATATACAAATACTATGTGGTCTAAGCCGAAATTCTATGCTAAGGAGAATAAACATACATTGGTTTTTATATGTACATGTACATATCAAAGCCTTTTAATATAAGAAATAGTTATACAAATTATGCAATAAATAAAAAAATCAAAATGTATTTCTAGGAACTGCTCGAACGTCTACTAGATAGGCGCTCAATCTAACATTAGCGGCGTGTGGGAAGAGCAGCACTGAAATTAAATTACCGATTTTAGCTACGCTGCGCTGGCCGTTGGAACCGAAGTTTTGCGTCGAATTCTTGAATTACAATTTACTAAATATAAATGGCTTCGTTTGTAAACAAGCAAACTTCGCCGCGGCATTTGTGTAGTTTGAAAATAAATAACACCCATCATGCCAGTGCTTAGACTTGAATTTGCCAAACTACGCAGGAGGAGCTGCGAACCAAACATGTTGTATCTGAAACGAAGGCTGGCATGAGAACTGAACTTGCCTGCTGGTGTCGCAGAGCCCTGAGAGGCGTTCTTCGAAGTTTTTTAGAATGTTCTACGAAGAGAGAGGGATCTACGAAAGCTGGAAAGGCTGTAAAGTCTTCCTTGGAGGTGCCAGGAAGCTTTCTTTCTTAAGTAAATCGAGTTTTTTTTTTACTTTTGATGTGGGAAAGAAGTTAAGATTTCCCTTGCTTGCAGCATGGGCGCCTTATGTAGGAAGTCGCCTATCGCGCCGCTCTGCAGGAGTCCGGAACGGCGTCAGGCTTTAGAAGGTTTGGGCTGCGGCAAAATGCCTTTTCTGCAGCGGTGTAGATGGCAGGACGGCCCCAAAGAGCTGTAGACAAGTGGCGTTTTGGCATGAGCTGCCACGTGTGCCTTTCGTTGCAGGGGATGGCGGAGCTGCTACCCAAGGGGTGTTAAGGTGAGCGGATAGGTACTACAGGAAGATTGATAATCGATAGCGGCTAGGTGAACATTTTAAGGGGTGGAATGGTAGCTCGTCACCAAGTAACGGCTTGGTGAACTAATATATAGGGTTGGAAGGCAGCCTTATAAAGCTCTTGTTTGCTATGCAGGGGACTACAAGCTTTGGAGGCTCAAGTTTCCTTTGGGGCTTTTTGGCTGGGGGGCTGGGCTCAATTAAACTACTAGGGGAAACACATTTTGCCTCTTTCTGACAGAATATCTGGTGGTCTTATATTCTAGAGCGGTTTGGGGAAAACTGCTTTATACGTGACCAACAAACGACTTGTATTTACTGAACTTTTCCGTGACCTTGAGGGTCAAGGCAACAAATGTGACTGAAGCTGGCTACGTACAAAATCAAACGTTTAGCGTTTCTCGGAATTCACCGTGATCAGGGGGTCAACCACCAAATGTGATTGGAGTTGGCTTGAAACGGGTCAATTCGTGTAGCTATATTTATTTATTTTATGCTTTTTCATTATATGCTAATCAGCAATATAGCGTGACAGTAAGTGTTCTTGTGTTTATTCATTTAGTTTAGCACTATAGAGTAATAATTGATGTATACGCAGACAATGACTATAGAGTGTAACGCGCCGCGATTACGTGAAAGAATGCGTCGATAGTGCAGTTTAGTTCGGGGGATAACCGGTCGGTATGTGAATCAACGTTAGAGGTCTGCAAGAGGAGGCATTCGCGCCCAAGTCGGCGAACGAAACGAAGCTAAAAAACCTGCGAACAGCGCGGGTTAATTGATTCGCAAATAGCGAACCAAGTGAAATGGTACGTGATACATCCACAGTTTAACTGGAGACCTTCGCCAGGGGCCAATCAGGAAGTACAGCAGCTCCTTGAAGACGCTAACGACTGCCGAATCGACAGGGACGTTTCGACAGCAGACCAGCAGCGTTTCCTGAGCTACGGGAGGAACAATAAAAGGAAGCAGGTTAGTTCTGTGTGAAAGAACGCGCTACTAATTCCAACCACAATTTCGACTTGGAGGATCATTTCTGTAATAAACTATTGCGCAAATGTCAGCGAATGTGTCGCTGATTGATAAGAGTAAATTACCGGACGGCTTTACGTCATTTTGCTGCGTGTGCATTTGGAGGCGATAAATCACAACGCGTTCCCAAGAAAACAAGGATAGACAACTGCAGGTACGAACCATTTTGGGTGCGTGAAATTAACTTTGCCGGCGCTATTAAACGTTCGTAATTTAATGAGGTATTCTTTTATGTGTAGAGTATAACTACTTTGTGTATTTGTTTTTATGTGCCTTTTCTTGGTGTGTTCCTATTTAATTACGGATTATATGTATTCATTGCAAATTGTTGGGATTTTATTGTCATTCATGTTTGCATTGGTGAGTACAACAGGTGTCCCCGCGCTTGGCCTTAAACAATGTTAGCTGTCCCCGCGCTTGGCCTTAAACAATGTTAGCTGCTTTTAGCCACTCTGGGAATGTAAAAAGGGTCTAATAGCACACCGACTGATTAAGCTAGCGAACCCAGGGCATTGTAAAGTAATAATTCAGTAGGTGTAGGGCTTGGAGTAAGAGGCCGCGTTACAGGCTGCATGTAAATTTAAAGGCACTAATTGCGTTTCATTATAAAGATATACATAAACTTATATGCACTTGCGGGTAATAGTTGAAAAAGATTCAAAGTCATTTCAGTTTCCCCAACGAAGGCGGGCTGCTACAGGGACCTTGCATCCGTCTTCAGTCAATAACGGGAATTTTATGATGGTCGAGAGAAAGGAGGGGTGGAGAATGGAAGAGAGGGCAGAAAAGGTGCAGTACTTCCCCGTAATTCGCCTCAGAGAAGGTAACTCTGTTGCCTTAGGAAAACCACCTAAAAGCCTTAATCAGAGCAGACGACCACGGGAATCGGACCCACGACCTCCCGAATGCTAAGTAGACGTACTAACCACTAATCCACAGAGCTTGGTTGGGTGCTAGTTGTGAGGATGCTCTATTTAAACCAGAAAATCTAAAAGTGCCTAGTGCATTAGTAGATTCTCCTTGATAAATGCTCTATAATTCTCTATAATGATCTAAACATTTTAATTACGGGCGAGATCCAGTGAAATTCTACCAAACAATAGAACAATTATATATCAGTGATTACACTGGAAGAAGACTACTCAGAACCTGGTTCTCAGATCTAGTACAAGGCTGCTGGCTGAGTGCGAAATAAATAAATAAATAAATAAATAAAATATATTCAATAAGGAAAAACATCAGTGGGTGCTTCCTTTACTGGTTTAATACATGTGTGATATTTATTTAATACCCTTATGGAAGTATATTGTAAATTTGCAAATTTTCAATAAAAATAATTGAAAATTTGAAAAAACTAATGAGTGAAGAAGGAATCATTTTGTAGGTCTTTTGATGCCGTCTTTCCTGGAATTCATTAGTTTAACAACAAAATCTCTATCCATATTATACTACATGATTTTCGCAATTTAAGTGTCATTCGAAATGTAACATATAGTTGCTATAGTAGTATAACATGTAACATTTACCATGCTACATACAACCTGTAGCTTAGCACTTAATTCTTAGTTCTAATAAAATAGAAATTATCAGCAAATATAATCATATACAGGGAGTTTATTATAAAGCGCTATGTGTAATTGCACAGAGGAGGGAATGCTGTTGATGGAATGATATAAAGATTTCAGTTTACAGCAAGTATGTGGGTTATTACATGTTACATTCCCATGCTTCTTTTTTAAGACAATTACGTCTCATATATTGTATTTTAAAATAATAGTAGTTTGTATACCAAGACACTGAAGTTTAGCTTTTTATCACGAATGTGGATTTAGTTGCCGAGGCCCGTAGGGCCAAGGCAAATAAACCACACTTCAGTGCCGAGGTGTACATTATGTTTTATTTGAAATCGAAATATCATAAAATGACAACATTTTAACTAACATTTGTAGGTTACGTTAACGTCGGTTGACGTTTATCTGTGGCGTCGCCACCTACAAAAAAATCGTAAAACAATGGATTACTTTACTGCCGATTTCTCGTATTTTAATTACGATTTCGAGGTACTTTAATGCCGATTTCAAATAAACGCATTTAGACATTGCGTGGCGTATCCTTAGGAACCAACAGTAACAATCAAATCCTCATGAAAACGAGAATACCACATTGCGCATTAAAATAAATTCATTGTATAATGACATAATGAGAAAACCTAGAGTAATAGCCCAGTTACATTAGACTGAAAAACGCAGCATCTGCCAAAAAAAAAACCAAGTGGGCTGAAATTTTGCATACACCTTTATTTTGACATTACAAATAATGTCTCAAAAGTCCCCATCGATATCGTGCTTGCGTCTTGAGTTATTCAAGGTCAAAGGTAACAGAAATACGTTTTTCACAAATATCTCTTTTTCTATGGGTCTTATGACTTTTTTAGTTTTTACAAGAAATGAAGGCTAGGAAATTCTCTACAAAAAAGATTATACAGGTTTTTTACGTACAACTAACCATTCAGTAAATAATACACTGTTAAGTTTTGTAGACGGGCTTTACTTCCTTTTACGATAAAGGAAGTATTGGATTCACCCCAAAAAATCGGAAATTTAGTTTTCAACAGATCTTCACGTTCTAGAGTCCCCTGAACCCAAAAAACATATTTTTGCTCATTGGTCTGTGTGCTTGTGTGTCTGTGTGTCTGTCTGTATGTGAACAGAATATCTCAAAAAGGAAAAAGGTATGTCGTTGAAACTTTATATATAAGTTTTGTGTGTTATCTAAATGCGACAGCAATATTTTGAAGAAAATCGCATAACCGGAAGTATGGTGTTTACTCTTGCGATTTTTCAGTTTCTTTCGATTTTTTCAAAAACGGCTCTAACAATTTTTTTCAAACATTACATTTTTATTACATTTTGAATGTGTATTGATGTAATATAGCTAATTTTCCAGTTAAATACCTCTAAAATGGGTTTCTTTTGTGTTTTTCGTGTTGTTTTATTAACTCCTATTTTAAATATACTTTAAAACTGAAAAATCACAAGAGTAAACACCATACTTCCGGTTATGCGATTTTCTTCAAAATCTTTGTGTCGCATTTAGATAACACACAAAACGTATATATGAAGTTTCAACGCCATACCTCTTTTCGTTTTTGAGATATTCGGTTCACAGACAGACTGACACACAGACACAAGCACACAGATCAATGAGCAAAAATATGTTTTTTGGGTTCAATGGACTCTAGAACGTGAAGATCTGTTGAAAACTGAATTTCGAATTTTTGGGGTGAATCCAATACTTCCTTTATCGTAAAAGGAAGTAAAGCCCGTCTACAAAACTTAAGAGTGTATTATTTACTGAATGGTTAGTTGTACGTAAAAAAACTGTATAATCTTTTTTGTAGAGAATTGCCTAGCCTTCATTTTTTGTAAAAACTAAAAAAGTCATACGACCCATAGAAAAAGAGATATTTGCGAAAAACGTATTTCTGTCACCTTTGACCTTGAATAACTCGAGACTCTAGCGCGATATCGATGGGGACTTTTGAGACATTATTTGTAATGTTAATATAAAGGTGTATGCAAAATTTCAGCTCACTTGGAGTTTCTTGGCAGACGGATTCTAATGTAACTGGACTATAATAGATTAACTTGGCATCTTCAATGCTTCTTTCTACACCTTTGTGTGCAGCTCCTGTAACCTGTCCACACTATTACTCTGTCTAGAACAGGGATGAGCAACCCGCGGCCCACGGGTCGCATGCGGCCCGTCACACTGGCTCCTGCGGCCCTTCAAAGATTTTATATTTTGACTTTTACAAATTGCTAGTGTCCCGCAGCCTCATTGTACCCTATTTCTCATTAAATAATATTTTCCACATATATCTTTCGCTGATTTTTTAATAGTATTTCTAATGATTGTTCTATTTCTGTAATTTTTTATACTAGGTTTATTTTGATAATTTGAGTTCATCATTCAGTATTTGTATTATCATAAGTTTCTTACATGCGGCCCGCACAACATTTTTAAATTTGTAGCTGGCCCGTTGTAAAAAAGGTTGCTCATCCCTGGTCTAGAAGAACATAGACAACGTTACACCTCAAAGATTTTGTTGAAAATCTTTCATTGCTTTCGCAATGTAGTTTTATTTCTTTTGTGAGCGATCCTAGTGATTATTGAACTTCCAACTTAACTATGTGATCTAATCACTCATCGGGAGTTGGAAGTGACTATTGGCAAAACTAATTCGGCTCCGTGTCTTCACTTGTTGCTATTAGCCGGGGTTTCGACATCTGTAAGAAATCTGGTGTTCTGGCTGTAGTGTGGGCTCATGCGTTGTCGTGGTAGGTTAATATTCCGCTCGAACTACTGCTTTGGCGACCTATTCTTAATTTGTCCAACAACTGCGGTAAAATGGCTTCACAGTTCCATTAGAATGAACTGTTCGCGATATTCCAGTGGCATAAACATCTGCAGGACCACTTCGACGAAAAAAGCAGCAATCATTGTCTTGTTTGTGCTTCTACAAACAACTTTTGAGCGTAACGCAACACAATTTTATAACATGTTTTTATGGAGAACTAAATTTAACAACAACAAAAAAGAAACAAAATGTAAAGAAAATGGTGAACGAAAGTCTCAGTAGCGAGTATTTTCGCCTCTGGCACAAATAACTTCTTGGCAACGACGGCCCATACTTCAAATAAGGGACCGTATATCATTTTGACAAAATTTAAGATTTTGCAAAAAAAAAAACGTTAAGGACTTACACCGAAAACACACTTATATCAATTGCTTTTTGACAGCTGTATTTACCTGATGACAATTACTGTTTCTTTCTGTTTATCCATAGCCTGCTACTTTAGTGCTTTTAATGCAAATTAAAGTCAATAAAAACATGTTATGCTGAAAAATTTTAATTCAAAGAAGTTTCAGAGATGATCATATATAATGCAACTAGTGGGTTCTTGATTATCAAATAATCATTTCTGTTTACACGAGATATATTGTTTGGCAATCGCGCGAGGCCGAAGGACGAGCGTGATTGCCTAAAACAATATATCGAGTGGAAACAAAAATGATTTGATAATCAAGAAGACACGAGTTGCATTCGGCTAGATTATATCACGAGTCAATAAACAACGTGTGATTATCACCTATTAATCAGGAAGGTATGTGATTGTCAGTTGCTATGTACATTATCAAAAGTTAATACATGCGTAACTATGCATTTTGCCGTTTTTCATTGGTTGATGTTAGAGGGAGTGGTATAATCTATAAAAAAATTTTTTTTGTTTATTGTGTCTTCTTGCAATCTGTGTGTACAATAAGCAAGACATATGTTAGTTGGTATAGGACATGACAGAGTGACATGATTGTAATCCAATGATTAACAATTTGTAGTTTCTACCTTATACTATATATTATACAGGTGATTTTGTTAGTGGTTAGTCAAATCTGTGTGGAAGGTCTATCGGTTTGCGTCTTTTAAGTCTATGCATGTTTTCACTATTGTCCAGTAAGTTAAGAGCTAGGGCGTTTGGGTGATGATCTAGTTTACTAAGGTAATTATCACTGTATTTCACTATCACTTCCTTAACGGTGTCAACTTTCAAGTCACTTAGTATGTCTTTATTTCTTACAAAGTATGGTGCGTTACACATAGTACGTAGCACTTTGGAATGAAACCTTTCAATGATTTCAATGTTCGAGTTGGCTGTTGTACCCCATAGCTGTATACCATATGACCATATGGGATCTATAAAATTGTGTTTCTCTTGCAGTAGTTAAGATAAAAAAGTAAATCAAAAAACAAAATGCTAGAGTTTGCTTTGAATTATAACTTGATATTGTAACTGTTAAACCCCACAGAGTGTTATAAATTTTATGGAAAAAACACGTTCTAATTGTTACACCCGGTATTTATAAAAAATAAGTTTTTATGCAAATAGAGTAGTACACTAACTTTCTGAAAGAGACAACTTGTCATTCAAAACAAAATCCTCCAAATCGAATAAGTGGTTTCGACAAAAATTAACTTTAAACTTTTGGCTACTTTTTGGTGGTGCGTTAATTTATTGGAGAAGTGTAGTTATTTAAAATTTGGTACAAACATTTTAATGTTGCCAGAACAAGTGTAATTAAATAACTTAGATGGTAATAATAATAATAACAAATGAAAAATAGCAAATTATTTTATAAATAACGTTAATTTTATTTACATTAGTTAACGAAAGGAATGCCATTGTTCTGTTGTGACAGCAGTACATAGTAATTAGTTGCCTTGGTTGAAAACTCTAACCTATAATGGTGACTCATCCACAAACTTGTTTATTTTAAAAAATGTGATATCTTTAGGCATCGAAAGAGCAACTTTACAAAGATATGAAGTTGAAAAAGGAAGATGAACTTCGGGACTCTATCTGTGAAAGCTGGATACGCATTTTGCATTTACTACCAGAATCATGTTAAAGTTGCACCTGACGCTGGTCTTAATATAACGTGTCTATATAGTAGCGCGTGACACCCGATTTCGTTGTAAAATTTAAACCAACACTTTGTGAAACACTGCTATAAGCTGATCTATTAGTTATTGGAGATCTTTATCTTTGTCAGCTAGTACCACAGCGTTACAAGCACGTCCTGTTTATTAGGTGGTCGTTAATGGCAACTGATTTTTTGTTTGATCCGTCGTCATCTACTTTAAACATAAGTTATACTGATGGGGCCACAATTATACCGTGTGTCCACAGGAGTACGCACCATAGAGATAAGATAATGCTAATAGAATATAAATATCAACCAGTGCTATGACCACCGTCCCTTTTCTTGTACCATTTATAACAATATTGTTTCATACAGTGGCGAGTCAGAAGCCAGAAAACAACGTTTTATCGTGCCGGCGATTCCAGCGTTAGCCGATCTTTCTATTCTATTTGGTTATCCCTATGGTGCGTATTCCTGTGGACACACGGTATATAACAGCAATGAGATAACATGAACAACAAAATAAAATGCTTGAGTAAGAAAGAGATGCCCATACCACAAAATTATTTTAGTAGGCACAATTAGTTGACATATGCCATAATTAAAGTAAGCGTCAAGCCTACTCGTATATTTGCTACTACGTTTATCTCTTTCCTACTCAAGCAATATGTGTTATCTTCTTATTCATGTTATCTCATTGCTGTTATATATAATTGTGGTCCCATCGGTATATCACACAAAATAATGCCAAATATACCATAGCTTGGTCATATTTCAGTTAGTGTTCTTTATGCTGTCAATCATCATCGTCAACAGTTTGCTTGAAACGTACGGAGCACGGAAATATATCTGGGTTTACATCTCGCTTTATTGGAGTGAGAAATAGAAAACGAATAGAAAACGAAGTCTCTCTAATACCAAAACTATTTCTAAACATAAATTGTACATCGCCGATATTCTGTTTAAACGTTCTGCATGTACAGTCGTGTGCAAATAAATCTGGGACAATGGTTTTTTTATGTGTAAATTGAGTTAAGATTTGAAGCATATCTCCATGGTTTTCCTGCTATCAGAAAGGGTTACATTAAACTTTGACAAGTAAATGAAAATGTAGCTCTTTCTGGTAGCAGAAAATCCATGGAGATATTCTTCAATTCTCAACTCAAGCTACATATAAAAAAACCATTGTCCCAGATTTATTTGCACACGACTGTACGTCCATAGACAGTATTCAGAAGGATATTCCAAACGCCTAAAGGTTTTGATTTGAAACCATATTTATTCTTTTATTTGATATATAATTTGAAACATAGTTTACGCTACCCCCGGAATATTGGTGTGTGTTGGCACTAATCTCTTCATTTTGACCAATTTGGACACCTTAATCGTCAAACTGTATGGACTATGCTTCGTCTGCCACTTTAGTTTCTGTTTACCGATCCCCATCGGGATTCAGCCACCGTATAAAATGAATTCGTTTGTTTTCATGTAATCTTCGATGCCACCTTTCGGTTTTATTGGTTAGAAA
>CALNHX010012652.1:0-23502 GCA_940337035.1 Agriotes lineatus
CGGGTTCTGGACCAATTTTGACTTTAAAGTTTTTCAAGATCACGGGCGAAGTCATTGGCCTAGCCGGGGTCAAGGGCGAGGTCATTGGCTTCACCGAGCTCACGTGGCACTTCTGGTTCCAACGATGAATTTTTGGGGCTAAAAGTCTAATTTTGAAATTTTTACAAGATTCTCACGATGAATTTTGGGGCTAAAAGTCTAATTTTGAAATTTTTCGCTTATCAAAATATTTCCCATGCTCAACCAGATGTGAGTCATCGTCTGGGAATGCAGACTTGTCGAGACTTGCAGATGTAGGTGTCTGACCTGATGTTATTGTCTACCAATTGAACAATGAAGCCATTGTTTGAAAATCTGCACGACTCCTAAAAAACAATAATTGAATGAAGTCTTTGTCTGCAAAATTTTGCTGATGTATATAACGACGTCCATTATCAGATAAACCAGATGTTATTGTCTGGAGCTTTAGACTTGTCTAGACTTGCGGATGTGATTGTTTGAAAACTGTGCAAAACTAATAAAAAAAATAATCATTGAACAATGAAGCTCGACTTCACAAGGCGCAAGGCACATTAAGCCAGAGAATGCTGGATGTTCATCTACAAATACTACGCGGTCTAAGCCGAAATTCTATGCTAAGGAGAATAATTCGAGTAACCGCGAAAGCCTCAAACAGTACATACTCTACAATTAACCCTATTTCTAATCGAACAATGACTTGCGCAGACAATAACATCCAGCGTGCAGATTTTCAAACAATGGCTTAATTGTTCAATTATTTGCACATTTTTCAAACAATCACATTCGCAAATCTGGACAAGTTTGAAGCTCCAGACAATAACATGTGGTTTATCTGATAATGGAGGTCATTAACTACATCAGCAAAAATTTGTAGACAAAGACTTCATTCAATTACTTTTTTTAACGGCCAAGCAGATTTTCAAACAATGGCTTCATTGTTTATTTGGTAAACAATAACATCCGGCCAGACACCTACATCTGCAAGTCTCGACAAATCTACATTCCCAGACGATGACTCACTCATTTTGATAAACGAAAAATTTAAAAATTAAACTTTTAGCCCAAAAATTCATCGTGAGAATCTTGTAAGAATTTCAAAATCAGACTTTTAGCCCCAAAATTCATCGTGGGAATCTTGTAAAATTTCAAAATGAGACTTTTAGTCCCAAAAATTTATCGTGGGAACCGGAAGTGCCACGTGACCTCGGTGAGGCCAATGACCTCGCCGGTAACCTTGAAAAACTTCAAGGTCAAAATTGGTCTAGAACCCGCCTAGCTACACTACTGTTATAGTGTACGAAATATTGTGAAACTATAAAACAACAGTAGCGGTAAAAACCAATTTGAGTCAAACTTCAAATATTACACCAGCAAATTTAAAAGCTTTTTACGTATCTGGACCAAATAATATAATTCTGGATTCGCATGTTCTGCATATCTGCTTTACAACAGAATAATAAAAAAACTTGAACTAGCATTAAGGTTGCTAAAATGAGCACACCAAGTTACACGAACTTCTTGTTCAGTAATAATGAGGTAGTGTTCCCTATGTGACGTAACCCAAATACTATAGAGTAATTTCTTTAGATTCATAAACCATGGCCATAAAGCACTCTAATTCCCGGAACAGGCTACCATTATTTAAATGCAGCAGTACACAGATTTATACGATAAAAACCGAAATACAAGCATGAAAACACTTCAAAGGATATGGTAAAACGGCAACACTGTACACAAAATTTAAACAACATACATAAGTTATATTGCGGAAATGCAGATTTTATTAGGATACCTCAAAATCATGGAGAAAAGTCAAAGTACAACACTCCAGTCTATATCGAACGGTCAAGAGAGAGAGAGAGAGCGAGAAAGAGAGAGAGAGAGCGAGAGAGAGGGAGATAGAAAGGCGTCTTTGCCAGGTCAAAAAGAGAGAGAGAGAGGAAAGAGCAGGTGGCGGTCAAATTTAACCAGCTTCTATGGAGAAACATTTCATTCGTATGATATTTTCAGCTGATATAAAAAAAACCGGATAGCGTAGTTGGTAGAGCGTTGCATTAAGCAAGTACTCGGTTTGAAGTCCATGGTGAATTGAATTTTTCCCCAGTCTTAGCGATCGGCATCGGGTTCGGTGAGACCATTCACAGTCAGACACCAAATTTACTGTGCTCTACTTAAAACCACCGATCTAAGAGTTAGAGTAACAAGGTCAACACATTAAAAAGACACCCACCTAACACAATCGTTACTACGCAAGCACAAAAGGCGTGCTCCAACATTGTAACTCGGAAACACGAGCTTAGTGAAGCACTGCACCGCCAGATGGTAAAGCGTTCAAAGCACCAACCATTACAATGGCAGGTAAAAAGAAGTTACCGATAATACATAGATACATACATAAAGTGTAGTCAAAAATTATTTTCATCTAGTATTGCTATCGAATAGTTTATAAATGCAACTACGTTTACACCTAAATGTCAAACCTGGCATTTGATTTTTAAGTGACCTATAGCTGCATTCATAAATTAGGAACTATTCCATAGCCATACTAGATCAATATAATTTTTTATTATACTATACATACATACTATGATGAACTGCCTGACTGTTGTTTACTTATTTTGGTACAAATTAATATAAGTTAAAATTAGGGAAAATCTATATACACAATTCTCATATTATATTTTTATACTGTGCTCAAACTTGCCTGTCAGTAAATTAAGATTAGTTAAAATTAAATGTAATTATTAATTACACAGATAACTGGTTGAATGCAACTCTTTCTATTTTATTTAACTGCAATATTTATTACGCTAGCTCTCGGCAAACACAAAACTGCTTATCTCAGGTTGAGTCTGAAATGGACTATATTCTCAAATTTTAGGTTCTTCGTCTCAACGTAGCTCATTTGCTCGTTCTTAGCAGATAATTCACCACCTCGTAAATTGACAGATAAACACAAAATGTTTTGTGCTTACAGCCGTCCGATTTTTGAAAATTACGGCGTAGCAGGACCTTTGAAAAACGCTAAACCTCTTCACTAAGGTTTAATCTCGTAATTAAGTAGTTTTCCCGAACGCTGACACTAAAATTGCAGGCACTCCTACTTTTTTTTTAAATTAGCTTCGATGCTGGTAGCAGATGACACTCCCGGTTTTCTGCCGCTGGAGTCGCTCTCCTCGGAGTAGATGTTGAAAGCGACGTTCTTGCAGACCCCGCTAACGTCCTTGATCACTGACTTCTGGGTAGCGCTGCTAATTTTGGTCGTAGTAGAAGATCGTAAAGTCCAGTTCGGCTGCCGATGTCCACTCGAGGATGAGATTGAAAAATTTAACTTTTATGTCGTGGAAATCGCCACAAACGTTCCCACAGGTACACTGACACTTGGGCAATTGGACCACTTTTTATAATTGGTGAAACACGTTTATTATCATAAAACATTAATTAAATATGGAGCACAAATTCGACAAACTACATTAATTTCTATTTTCAATTGTTCTTCTCGTTAATAACAAAGACGCATCCGGTTGCTAAGATACGGTGTTCTTCTACTATTAATTGGAAATTAGTTTTGATAATATTAACCACAAATAGAATAAAGTTTGATTACATAAATTACAAATTTAACATTTTCTTAAATCTAAATGATTGTCTTTTGCTTATAACTAGTATTGTTTTTTAGCGTTGCACTCACAAACGTTTTTAATTTTACTGCTCTGTTTTTTGCACTTTGTTTTTAATTATTAACGCACTGATACTTGAGTCCACTTTTCACGTCGCTTGCTTCTCTTCTGTTGCCTACATTCAGGATTGCTTTTTGCAATTTTCTAGATTATCCTTATCTTCAATCTACCCGTAGATTGCTCACAATTTTCACTGTCCTTTGCTTTTATTGATAACTACGCTCATTTATGTGCACATAACAATCTTTTGTGTCAATTACTTTCATTTGGTCTGGCTTTACATATGCACAAACCTATCATTTTAATTATATTACTTTATTCAAAAGCCAAATTCAAACCCTCTGAAATATGCTTTGCTTTTGCGTGCCTTTATCCGACTAATTACTGTTTCTCACATCTCATTACCAATGCATTTAATACTTTTATTATTGTTTCTAATTGCAATTATATAAAATATCCTAACTCTGTACTTTATTGACTTGGTTAAACATTTTGCACTGCAAACAAAGCCAAATTGTGGGCTTAATACCATTTCAATACATACATATAATTGATATTTGGGGCCGACGCGACGGTAAAGACGATGCGATAGAAAAGCCCGGAACCCCAAAAGTTAATATGCATAGCGCAACTAGTAAATCCGAATAAATTCTGCGTTTTACGACAGGAGATATTATGCTTGCAAATACCACACCCACAAGAGTACATCAGTGTTATAACCTGTGGCAACCTCCACCCGATGAACTTTGCCATGGATGCCAAAAGGGACGACTTTGTTGTAACCGGCCGAAAAATTCGAGCTGCGAGCTCACTGCCCCGGCTGCAACACGCTGGCCTAGCGACCAAAACCCGACTGAAGCGGAAAGAGAAAAATGCAGCTGCCGAGTTTTATTCCAAAAAAACTGCATATGCAGAAAAATTCCCATTGAAAACGTCAGCGGCAAAAGCAAGCTACGTCATATTCCCGCTGCTGCATTAATGAACGACAGGGTCAGACTTCGCCCAAGAAGTCAGAAGCTACATTGGTGTCATAAATTAAAAATAAACTGCTCAAGTACAGGTCTAAAGAGTAGCTTCAGCACTGCGAAAACATTAAGTATTATAGTGACCTTTCGCCAAAACCAAATAGCGCATGAAGGTGCTCGGGACCTTAGCAACAACTTTGCCCCCCTTCAAAATTTCGATATCTGTAGCCGTTCGAAAGTTACAGGCGATCCAGACAGACGGACAAAACGTTCGCATAAGTACGCTGAAGCTACTAATAACCTAACACTATGGAGATCCACCTTTCCCTGGATTTGGTTCTTCTCCTTCTTTCACCAATGGGATAGAATTATCCTCTTCTGCCTCCAGATTCATTGACTGTGTTTTATCGTTCCTAGATTGAATAAAGACTGTTGTTAACAGCCACCCATTTTCGGTAAGATACTGTATGACCCTTCTCTTCTAATACTTTTCATGTCTGAAAAGAATTCCCCTATCCACCACCTAGAGACGCACCGCACCCTCTAGGGGTTATAGTTTTCCCGAGGGTTAAATTTAAAACATAGCTTCATTATCAATACGAATAGTAAAAAAGCATAAATGAATATATTAAAATAGACTAGATTTACTCCTAAATTGCAACATTCATTGGTTAACTGCAAACGTACAATCTGTCAACATAAATTTGATCAGCATTGCACAATGTTTAGATCTCTTAGTTATAAATTCCAATTCATAACACTATCGTTCCCTTCCATTAAGGTCCTTTATCTTCAGAAGAAGATTAAACTAACCATCCACCCTACTACCCACACCAAACTTGTAAAATTTAATTAAATTAAATTAGAGCCATGCTATTAGTCCATATAATATAAATACAGGGTGATTCAGGAGGAATCTGCCAAACTTTAACAGTATGTTCCTCCAACGATTTTAAACAAAAAATGGTATATGAACATAGGACCGATTCGAAAGAATAAAGAAGTTCTAGCCTACTAAATAAAAATTCAAGGATGTAGAAAATAACCGTTTTTAATTAAAACATAATAACAATTCTAGTGAGATAACTTTATTAAAACTACATCAACTGTTCAAAATGGCCACCTTCGTTTTCAATGCACCGTTGAGCTCGTCGTACTAGAGAATTAGTCGAATTTCGCAGTATTTGAGGTATATCCCGGATGTAAGCGGCAGCATTAAAAATTCCCATTATTAATTATAAACTACACACCTCTGCACACGCGTAAGACTTACTAGGTGACAGATAATACACGTTGTTTACTAAACAAGAACGCACATAAATTGTGCCATAGCCGACTAGATAAAGTGCGCGGAGGAGATTTATAACAGCTATGCAATTTCGTTTGCTAGGCTAGAACTTTTTAATTTTTTCGAATCGGCCCTATGTTCATATACCTTTTTTGTTTAAAATCGTTGGAGGAACATACTGTTAAAGTTTTTGCAGATTCCTCCTGAATTACCTTGTATATAATAAAAATATGAAAGATTCAAATTTGGTTCCTACCTAGCTCAAACTCGACAGATATCAACAATTCATTTTCAAAAACTATTTTCATAGTTGCTTTTTAAAATATTTGCCGTTTAACTCAACACTAATTTGATTAAACCAATCATCAAAACGAAAGTTCCACTTTATGTCAGTCACTTTTAAATCTTCCAACGCCATCATCAGAATTTTATAATCGGATATCAGGGTTCTTGAATTTTAAATTGGGGAGCACAATATTATGGGGTGCCAGGTCAGCGATATAAACGAGAGGTTCTAATTATGTTATCCTGAGGCTGCCAAAAAGTTATTGTTTTGCTTTCAAACATCGATGACAGACATATTAAGTTTGTCCTCCAGTATAATATAGTTACTTCGGTGTAAGAAAGGACTTCCGAAATAACTGCTTCTATCGCAATAATAATACAGTTTAATTCTGGAAGTCGTTCTTTGCATAATGACAATAACCGTGGAAGTCTCCAAAATCATCATAGTTGCCACGTGTTAAAATTTTTAAGAAAAAAAAAACACTTTGAAATTGATATTGTTTCACTTTGACACATTACAGATTTAACCATCTGTTAACTGAAGATTTAAATAGATTTTCTCACACCTAAGTGACGTCATCTTGAATCATTCTTCTAATCGAAGCAATGTTGTCCCCAGTAACTGCAGTTACGAAAAATATAGGAACTTGAAACTCCCTTCAAGTTCAATTCTTTACAAGAACTGCAGAGCAGTACTAAGTTTTTCACGCGTTGTTTGAGGGAGAGAATAATTTTAAATAGATTATTGCTGTAGAATTACTCGTTTTATAATTTCTTAATATTACCTTACTGTGACGTACTACTGAATTGGCACTGTTAAGTACGAGACAATAGGTATTTAATTGTGTATGGTAATTTGATGTATGCGACTGCAGATATTTTAAGTGCAACTCTTTACAACCACATGACGCTAGTTAAAATTAAAAAAACTGCAGCTTAAGTCTTAAAGTGGACTTAAATTTCGTCCTTACATCTTTTATCACTTCTCTAGAGTTAGCCATTTTCACACTGCGGTCTAATTTTGGATCTGTTTAACAGCAATGGCTAATGTAAAGCCTTTGTTCTAGGTTTCATGGATTAGACATCGAGATATCCACATCCTCACAGTCGGCAGTTATACATACACGAGTGACCAACGCTTTCAAGCAACGCACCACCGGGAAACCGACGACTGGACGCTCCAAATTAAATGGGCCCAGAAAAGGGACGCCGGAATTTACGAGTGTCAAATTAGCACGCAGCCAGTTACGAGTTACTTTGTTCACCTTAACGTTGTAGGTGAGTACACACAACGTCAATTTAATACAATAACAGGTTAAGCGTCTGTTTATCTTACCTTCCTTCTATATTTCGTTGGAAATTCATTATTCCCGACAGCGAATTATAAAAAGCCTTTTAACTCCAAGGTACACGTCGATCCGGCCTAACTTTCGACTGCTATATTCTGAAAACCAAAATGAATCGTTCGCGTGTCGTTACAAAGATAATATTCATTTTTTGCAGAACACGTTGTCAATATTATTACTATTATTAGTATTGAGCGTTGGTCTTTACAAATTTAAATTCATACTGTTAAAGCGCAATTCATAATGTAGCCTTGGATATAATGATCCTCTATTAAATCTGGAGGTTTGGAAATTTATGTTAATGATAAAGATACTGGCATTCGATTGCAGTTAAAATTTTAAATTTTACAAGTAATTAATCATCAGAAATAGTTGGTTTACCGTTAACGAAGTTAAATGAAAGTTTTGAATAAGTATTTAAGAAATACTACGTTTCACCAAAACCACAGAATCAGATTAATGCAAATTAGTAATGAAATGATAGCTATTTAACGTTTACAGGTGGTTTGAATATAAAAAAGATATTTAAGAGACGGTAGTATAAGTAATGACAAATGCAAAATTCTGATAAGAATATAATTAAAGTAGGTAGATATCAAATAAGAATAGAATATAGGAGGCATAAAGAATGGAAATATGGTAGTTAGGAAATTTGTTCCCATTATTAGAAAATAACAACTTGAAAAACATGTAAAGAAAACCGTTTTGATCTAATTAAAAATATCGAATTTAACCCTCTTTTAATGTAAATGTCTTGGCTTATTTAAGAAGGGTAATCTAAATCTACGGGGTGTATATAAAAAATGATATAGTAAGAAGCAAGTAAGAGAAGCAGAGAATTTAATTACAGAAGATAATTGGCAAAGTGGTAAAACTTAATGAATACAAGGATTGTTATTTACAAGTGAATATTTGAAGAATTAATTGGAACAGTTTTGTTGAGAAGAATACATTTGACAAGTAACATTAATAAAAAAGGTGTTTAAATCAATCTAAGTGTTGCTGAGTAGAAAGACCATAGAAGTGTCGATTGAAGCGAGAGGATCCATTTTGGAAGGTAGGAGCAGAGGCAGAAGCAGATCTGGTTTGTTCTGTTGGCTGTTTGCTGTCAAGGATTTTGAGTTTTGGAGTATTGGACGAAGCTTGACACTGGTGATTTGTTCGTGACAGGAAGCTGCAGAAAGGGGTCGATTACAGTCTTGAACATTTTCAAAGTGGAATATGCAAGGTGGGTAATTTCTTAGAACATACCAACTATGAAAGCAAATAGAGACATTTTAAAAGGTGCAATTAATTAAGAAACAATAACTTACCGTATTATATAAATTCGTAATGTACAATTCTTAGAATTGGGCATTTGTCATTGATATTTGAGAATTACTGTTGACATTTGGTTGACATTAGAAGTGACATTCAATTTGAATGAATAGTTGAAAAATACTTGAAAATAATTTTTTCAGAACAAAGTAACTAGATAATTGAACCCAACCCCTGAAAGAGTCTCAGGCGCTATCATCTTAATATTAGAAATTTTTACATATTAAAAGGTACAATTCACAATTCAATTTTAAAATAGAGTAGTCAGTACAATATATAGTAGTAATATAAAAACTCTTCACAACTCAGTGGTTACAGAATAGTTTACGCTGTTTACTGGGAAAAGGATGAAACTCCAATCCTCAGGACTGGGCACAATATTCAGAGCCTAAGCTATATATTATTATGCAATGTAATGCACCACTTTAAGCTAGCCCTATATTATGTAATAATACTAGCTCCTATTACTACTGCATAACATTTATTATGTATTTGATATTTTACTTAAAACTTGATGTTTGTTAATGCAATGCCCTTTCTAATTAAATAAAATTCCTTTTTAAAATCAACTTCTCTTATCTCAGGTGGTTCGCCAAATCAAGATCTCTATTAATTGAATTTTATTATTACATTTGCTGTCAAACCGATTTTCAAAACTCATCAAGCCAGGTATTGACAATTGTATATTATCCCGACACACATATTAATCAATTCACCTATGTAAGCACTATATCAAGTCCAATTTAATATTTTCTTTTACTGATTGTTATTTAAAATACTTTCATAAACTTGTTACACAAACCTTAATAACTTCTTTTGCTTTTACTGCCAAAATCCAACCAAGAATGGATCCTTATGTCGACCGTCTGTAACACCTACTGCTCACTCTTCAAATGGTAACGCCTATGCTGATCAGGAAACCCTAGAATTGCATCCGTCAACAACCCCTTTTGCTCCTAGAATCCTATCCTTCTTCCTTTCAAATGTTACCACCACACCGATTAGCTCCTTGTAAGTTCCAATATTATGATGTTCCAAATATAACCTTGGTCCTTTTACAGATAGTCCGACGACTCTAGTAATATTCTCCAAATTATCCAAATTAAATAGTTATTTGTAAGCACTTCCAATAATCTCCCGTATGCAAGAACAAATCCAAATATCTTCAAATAATGTAACCTTCTGTTTTCTTTATTTCCACTATTGTGTATTTGTATAATCTCTTCACCGATTATATGTCTCCATGAAGTCCAATTTATAATTTCTCTTATCACATCACTCGGATTTGTAGTTAGCCCCTTTTAATTTGTATTTACCAATTAGATAAAATAAGGCTTAAATTCCATGTTTTTATTCACGAAATTTGTTAATTTCAAAAATACATGTCTGCTTTTACATGAGTTGTTTTTGTAACTAATTAAACAAAATTTTTCATTCATGTTAGATACAATTCTTATTGCACACTTATTTATTAAATATCCTATTATTACATGCTATTAATTCTTATCACTCTAACAAATACATTTGTCAATTGTAACCTTGGCTTGCACTTTATTAATATTTTCTGTAACCATTAAATTAGTATATTCTATTAATATTAAAATCTCCTCTCTCATTGTCTCAATTAAATTTATTAATAATGTTTAAAATTTAACACCCATCAAGATTTAATTATAGCGATCTTCCAAATTTATTCGTTTTAAATATTTCTTTATTGTAATTGATCACAATGCCTCATGTATCATAGCAATATATACACCGGGTGTCCGTTCTCAAAGTCGAACATAGGCGATTAACATTGTATTGAACGTTTTTGCCGATTCCTGCTCGCCAATTCAACTTACAGGGAAGGTAATGGTATCAATGGAAAGATACAATTATTGCACATCAAATGGTACTAATAATAATACTCAAGATGCAATCTTTATTTTAAAATACTAATTTAAAACTTGGGAATTTTTAAATACGCTTTGCCTTGCTTTTCAAGTTCGATAGCATTTGTCAAAAAAATTGGTAATTAGTTGGCGTAAATCTGGTATTTTCTGCCAACATCTGTTAAAATTATCTACAGAAAAATTAGTGAATGCACTAATGTTAATTGTCTATGTTCGACTTTGAGAATGGACACCCGGTATAGTATACTTTGTTGACTGGGAAAAGTATGGAAATCCAAATCACAGCACCACAGCACTGGGCACAATATTCAGAGCTACTGGCTATAGAATATTAAAGCTGAGATTTGGATTTCCATCCTTTCCCCAGTCAACAACGTGTCTCATTGGTTTCTAGCATTTGTTTATGGGGCCCGCTTCTATCTCCCAATTGTTTATTTTGGGTCGGTCTGAATCTCACCAACGGATAACCTCAAATAATGGAGTTTGACATTTTTGGCAGACTAGATTCACTCGTACGACGATGGAACTGGCCTGGATTGCCTTGAGTATTGCTCTTCTTACGCATGCATGAATTTCCCGGTGCTCACTTAATTATTTCTAGGATTAACAGTACAGGACTGGCCGATCTTATATCGGAGTGTTCGTAGGCTACGCTGACCTCGATATGGGGCTGCTATAGTCCGGATCGTGTTGTTTAGGCACGAGCACGTATCCCCCGGGCTGTTGAATGGCACTGGTGTCTTTCCCAATGGGCTGGCTGGACTGGTAGATCTCCTCGTAGCTGTCGGAACTTGGTCGCTTCGGATTGAGGTTATGTTACACAGTATCGGAAAACTCAAGAATTTTTGATGGCGGATTTTGATAAAAATAATACCACATGGACACACAAATTTACTCAATACACTGGTAAAGTTTCAGACTTGTATCTTTACTTTTAATATCAGAAATTTTATTTTTAATACAGAGCACAATTTTACACATCAAGCCATTAATTTATTCATTTGTCTTCTTTTTATTATTTTGTTATAAACAAAAGCTAGTTAGTTTCAAATTAATTACGGATGTTAACATGGTTCAAAATACTGACTTTTAACAATAAATTCTACTTAAAACTAGGATTTTGTACACTAATATTACATCTAAAATAATTGTTTACATTTATACTAATTTTGGCTGTCTATTTGCCACTGCACGTTTTTTTAATTTGCGTTTAAATATTCACATGTCACTGCACTGATTAGAGTGTTTCATTCGAGCATTTCGTGAACTGACTTCCTTTGAATTCACTGTTTTATTTTCCACATATTTTTAAGTTCATATGCTGTCTCCTTTTCTGCATTTACTATAACCCTTGCCTTTTGATTTTTACGGTTTCCTTCAAATGCTTTAATGCCTTCATTCTTATCTGCTCGTTGCATGTTCATAAGCTTATCTATCTTTCAATTACCTTTCTTATAAAACCCTGACTGGATTTCACTATCAAACTGTACCTGAATTCTACGCTTCATTTCCTTGCGTTTGCGATCCATCTTGTAATTATTAAATTTCATTCGGCTTGGCATTTACTTTAGCACAAACCTAATCAATTAACCGAACTTACATTCAACTTAGATCCCTGTGCGAATTGAGCTTTGCTTACTGCGTTCATTAATTAATTATTCTGCAATTACTGGCATCTCATTACAAATGCATTCATCATGGAAAATTCAAATTTTAGCTTTGCAGTTATATAAAATATCTCACTCTGAGCTTTCATGAAATGTCCATTAATTTGGCAATGCTAACAGAGTTTATTGGTAGGGCTTAAAACCATAGCAATATATTGTAATGATATACACAGGGGTATAAAATCAATTTTAGAAAGTATTAAGGAAGTACAATAGTTGAATATAATCGAGATCTATTTAAATATGAATTGGGAATGTGAATAATTATTATGCAATTAGAAAGGAAAATAGAATTTATAATTGAGTGGAATATGGCTAATTTAGAAACATATGGATTCAAAAATAATATAATATTTAAAAAAATAAGGTTTTAAGGAAATGACAAATACTTAATCGAAATAAATTATTATAAATAGTAGGTAGAAATCAAATATTAGGAGATAGAGTGTAAAAAGTAGACAATTATATCGTTGAGCACTTTCTTTTTAATTATTAAGAAAATAACAAATTTGAAAAAATGTAGCTGAACTAATTTTGGTGTAATTAAAAATATTAAAATAAACCCTATTTTTTATTAAGTAATGTTTGGATAATATAAAGGGTTAAATACAAAATTAGAGTGGTGAGATAGAAATAAAATTTAATCGAAGAACAA
Organism: Agriotes lineatus; assembly: GCA_940337035.1. NCBI lineage: Eukaryota > Metazoa > Arthropoda > Insecta > Coleoptera > Elateridae > Agriotes > Agriotes lineatus. The sequence continues at coordinate 13,120 of CALNHX010012652.1, forward strand.
GTAAAGATATAACACTAAGGAAGCTTACAAGTATGTGGTAAAAAGCTAATGGAGAAGCAGAATTAATCTAAAAATGTGAATAAATGGAGTAAAATACTAAGTCAAGTTTATTGGAGAGTTACATTTAACATGATATATAAATCGAATGGGATTACATCAAGCTGTTTGGTGTTAAGGGACAGTTCAAAAGAAGGATCATCGGTTGAGAAGGCACGTTTCATAAAGTTGGCAGATGCGGTGTTGGAATTAGGTGGCTTCAGATTTGGTCTGTTTGGTTACAAGCTGTGGGGGAAGTTTGCATCACTAATTCTGGACAATTTGGACACTTTGTCTGTCAGTGGAACCTTTTGTTGCGAAAAGGTGCTTAAGAGATTGGATTCGTAGGCACAGGAAAGCAGATTGGTCGACATCCAGAACATTGCCGAGTTCAAGTGAATGGTGGGTGATATTGAGTAGTAAGGTAATTACTAAAAAAAAGGAAATAAAGACTATAAACGTGAATTAGTGATTAAAGAATGACTTATTGTTTTGATATTGTTGTGTACTTGTGAAATTATCTGGTATTTGTCATTCAATTTTCAAATCGGTTTGATATATCATTTGACAGAAGTTATTTTGACTTATAAAATAAAATAAAAAATCAGAACATCAGATTTCAGAAATAAGCAATCTAGCTAAAGGCAATCCATCACTAATTTTTCAGGAACTAGCACAAATAATAATTATTGATATTCAAATCATAAATAGGGCAATTTTAAATTGATAAAATAAAAACATAATTCATAGACATATTAATATTACTATACGTGAAGGTATAGCAATATATATATATATATATACCGGGTGCTGACTTGCGCGACGCACCATAGGAATTTGCATAGTAAATTCTTTATGTTCACTTATTTGCTCGCCTAATTATTTTAGAGCTTAAGTGTAAATACATTTTTTGTAGAGACAAAAATACTGCACCCATTTATACTGTTGCTAACAATTTTTCATTTTCCGGAACTGAATAAATGCAAAAAACAAACTAGCATTTTTACAAAAATCAGTGATGGCATGGAATTATTGAAACAAGTGCGGAGCGACAATATGTGTTGTTTGTTTGTTTGTCATTGATGTTTCATTATTAATTATGTTCTGCTTAATGTCACTAAGGTACCTAGACCTTGTCTATAATAAAAATGGTTTTACGAGTATGGTGGACGTTCGTTAACAAGGCTCCTTGTTTATTGTAAATTATCCGTATCGGCAAATTCCAAACAGTACAACCATTAAAAGACTGATTTATTTTAAGTTTAAGACTACAGGCACGTTATTAAATAATTGTAGGTGTAATAATGAGGTTCAGAACTTACACCAAAATGAGAAAAACGACAATAAATTCAATCTTTTGACGACAGTGACTGGATGATCGCCCCGCACGCACTTGCGTTGGCATTGGCTTGTTTCAATAATTCCATGGCATCACTGATTCTTGTAAAAGTGCTAGTTTGATTTTTTGCATTCTTTCGGTTCTGGAAAATCAAAAATTGTTAGCAACAGTATGAATGGATGCAGTATTTTTTTTTCTACAAAAAATTTATTTACACTTTAGCTCTAAAATAATTAGGGAAGCGAATAATTGAACATAAAGAATTTACTATGCAAATTCCTATGGTGCGTCGCGCAAGTCAGCACCCGGTATATGTGTAGTCCATCCCTCTCCTACTGTTAGGTGTAGAGGGTGTGTTAAGCCTTTCCATACATAAACTAAAAATGTCATTTACAGTAACTGAACTTATTCTGTCCGTCCAAACATATATGTAAATAATTAAAACTCCATTTACAGTAAATTAAACTTATTCTATCCCAATAAAAAAATAAACTCTATAAAAAATGCCTCAATCATTTCTCACTGAAATTAGCCCCACTCGATCTTCACATTTCACTCACGTTTTTTCCCCCTGTCGGCAGCAGTTTTATCAGTATTTTGACTCTCTGACTTCGCATCACACTCACTTATTCACCTGTTTCAACACTGATTCTACCCTATTTTATCAATGCTCTCCATCTGATTCTGTCTCTAGCTATAATCACTGCCTGATTCCACAATATTCCTTTTGTCTTCATTATCTTTGCCACTTCTCCATTCCACGTCATTCTAGGTCTACCTTTCTTTCTCCTTCCAATGGTTTTTGTCTCCCACACTTTTCTAACTTGTCTTTCTGCATTCAGTCTTTTCATGTGTCCCCACCACCTCAACTGCGCCTTTTCTATATAATATTCCTGACACTCTCTATACCCAGTCTTTTCCTTATTTCTTCATTTCTAATCTTATCCATTATCGTCACTTTTTCTACTTTCCTACTTCATCTCTAAAGCCTGCATCTTTTTGTGTTGTTTCTCGGTCAGTACCCATGTTTCACATTCATATAATAACGTCGGTAAATATATGGTTTTATAAATTGACATTTTTGTACTATTGCTGATTTCTGCTTTACATATGAACCCTCTATTCATGCTGTGAAACATTTTTACCGTTGTCGATATTCTCTTATTAATTTCTTCTTCTTATCTTCCACCTTCCTCAATAGTCATTCCTAGATTTTTTAAGCTTTTTACTTGTTCCACTGTTTTTTTGTTAATTTGTATGTTTACTCTTCTATCATTATTATTTGTTATCACAACCACTTTAGTCTTACTTATATTTATTTTCATTCCTTTTTTGTAATTCATTCGTCCATAGATCTACATTTAATTGAAGGTTTTTTTTCCGTATTTGCCAGTATTGCAACGTCATCTGCAAATACGCATTCACTCACTTCTACCGGTTCCAGTTTGTGGTATCCTACCTTCATCTTCTTACTTTCGCTGCTTACTTTTCTGATTATATCATCCATAAATGTGATAAAAAGTAAAGGGCTAAGATTTCCGCCTTGTCTCACTCCCTGCATTGTTCTGAATTTGTTCGTCTCCATATTGTCCTTTCTTACTATGTTCTCCGTTTTGTTGTATAAAGATTTTATAGCTTCTACCAAATTCTTTGCCATACCAGTTCTCGCGAATATGTCCCATATGTTTTTTCTCACCACTTTATCGAATATATGGTCTTGTGTGCAGTGACCAGGCCTGAATTCACTTTGTGCCTCATGTAGCCTTCCTTCTACTTCCTTTCTTAATCTTCCTTCCAAGATCATTTCATATACCTTCCAAGCTGAGCAGAGCAGAGATATCCCTCGATAATTTGCGCAGTCCTTCTGGTTGCCCTTTTTAAAAATAGGTACTATTACCGACATTTTCCATTCCTTTGGTACTGATTGTGTTCCCCATGCTTTATTAAGAATTCTTTGTAGAAACCCCATTTCCTCATCTCCCATTTCTTTAAGTAGCTTTGCTTTTAAACCATCAACTCCTGCAGCTTTCCCATTCTTCAACTTTGCCACTGCTTTCTTAACTTCGTCTAGTTGTATACTGTCGCTTGCTTCATCCATCTGTCCACTGACTCTCTCTCTTCCAGGTTTCTTTTCATTTTGTTCACCTACTTCCACCTCCATTTCTTCCTCAGTTATCTCTGCTCCCTCTAACATTTCCTGGAAGTATTGCTTCCACCTTCTCATAATTTTGTCATCCTCCATTAGTACCCTTCCCTCTTTGTCCATGATTTGTCTCGTCCAGATTTTCCTTCCTTTATTTCTCATGTTCTTCAGTACCCTGTAAAATAGCTTTTGGTTCGCTCTTGTGTCGTTTTCCATCTTGGTCCCAAAATTTTCCCATTATAGCAATATATAATATTTAAAAACTCTTCACAGCTAATGTGGCTACAAAATGGTATACGTTGTAGACTGGGGAAAGGATTGAAATCCAAATCTCAGCACTGGGCACAATATTCAGAGCTACTGGCTATAGGATATTAAAACTTTACTTGTTCTTCGATTAAATTTCATTTCTATCTCACCATTCTAATTTTGTATTTAACCCTTTATATTATCCAAACATTACTTAATAAAAAATAGGGTATATTTTAATATTTTTAATTACATCAAAATTAGTTAAGCTACATTTTTTCAAATTTGTTATTTTCTTAATAATTAAAAAACAAAGTGCTTAACGATATCATTTTTCTACTTTTTACACGGTATTTCCTAATATTTGGTTTCTACCTACTATTTATAATAATTTATTTCGATTAAGTATTTGTCATTTCCTTCAAACCTTTTTTTTTAATATTATATTATTTTTGAATCCATCTGTTTCTAAATTAGCCATATTCCACTCAATTATAATTTTTTTTTCCTTTCTAATTGCATAATAATTATTCACATTTTCAATTCATATTTAAATAGATCTCGATTATATTCAACTATTGTACTTCCTTAATACTTTCTAAAATTGATTTTTATACCCCTGTGTATATCATTACAATATATTGCTATGGTTTTAAGCCCTACCAATCAACTCTGTTAGCATTGCCAAATTAATGGACATTTCATGGAAGCTCAGAGTGAGATATTATATATAACTGCAAAGCTAAAATTTGAATTTTCCATGATGAATGCATTTGTAATGAGATGCCAGTAATTGCAGAATAATTAATTAATGAACGCAGTAAACAAAGCTCAATTCGCACAGGGATCTAAGTTGAATGTAAGTACAGTTAATTGATTAGGTTTGTGTTAAAGTAAATGCCAAGCCGAATGAAATGTAATAATTACAAGATGGATCGCAAACGCAAGGGAATGAAGCGTAGAATTCAGGTACAATTTAATAGTGAAATCCAGTCAGGGTTTTATAAGAAAGGTAATTGAAGAATAGATAAGCTTATGAACATGCAACGAGCAGATAAGAATGCAGGCATTAAAGCATTTGAAGGAAACCGTAAAAATCAAAAGGCAAGGGTTATAGAAAGTGCAGAAAAGGAAACAATATATAAACTTAAAAATGTGTGGAAAATAAAACAGTGAATTCAAAGGAAGCCAGTGCAGGAAATGCGCGAATTAAATACTCTAATCAGTGCAGTGACATGTGAATATTTAAACGCAAATTTAAAAAACGTGCAGTGGCAAATAAACACCCAAAATTAGTATAAATGTAAACAATTATTTTAGATGTAATATTAGTGTACAAAATCCTAGTTTTAAGTAGAATTTATTGTTAAAAGTCAGTATTTTGAACCATGTTAACATCCGTAATTAATTTGAAATTAATTAGCTTTTGTTTATAACAAAATAATAAAAAGAAGACAAATGAATAAATTAATGGCTTGACGTGTGAAATTGTGCTCTGTATTAAAAATAAAATTTCTGATATTAAAAATAAAGATACAAGTCTGAAACTTTACCAGTGTATTGAGTAAATTTTTGTGTCCATGTGGTATTATTTTTATCAAAATCCGCCACCAAAAATTGTTGAGGTCTCCGATACTGTGTAACATAACCTCGATCCGAAGCGAACAAGTTCCGACAGCTACGAGGAGGTCTAGCAGTCCAACCAGCCCTTTGGGGAAGACACCAGTGCCATTCAGCAGCCCGGGGAATACGTGCCCGTGCCTAAACAACACGATCCGGACCGTAGCAGTTCCATAACGAGGTCAGCGTAGCCTACGAACACCCCGATATAAGATCGGCCAGTCCTGTACTGTTAATCCTAGAAATAATTAAGTGAGCACCGGGAAATTCATGCATGCGTAAGAAGAGCAATACTCTAGGCAATCCAGGCCAGTTCCATCACCGTACGAGTGAATCTATTCTGCCAAAGATCCCAAACTCCATTATTTGAGGTTATCCGTTGGAGAGATTCAAACCGACGCCAAAATAAGCAATTGGGAGATAGAAGCGGGCCACATAAACAAATGCTAGAAACCAATGAGGATTAACGCCGCAAAAACCAACTAATTTAAATAGTAACCAATAGAACTGTGATCGATTTCCCTTGTTTTGTTTATTCAATTTGACGCGATCTTGCAAACGGCGTCCATCTTGACTTATATTTGATCCAATTTTAGTTTCGATTGTGCGCAGTTAAGCGGATGCGGAGACCGATCCGTATTTAATAATTTTAATAAATTATTTATTCAGGGTGGACCCAACCGAGACGAGTCTTTGTTTTATCAATTTGAGCTAGCGTATTGGATTAATTGCAGATAAATAAAATATTATAAAGGGCATACAACTATTTATTTTTATCTATCAATTTACAAGTAACTTTTAATCAACCTAAGATTTGATAACACGAATACAAAAAATATTTGCGTGGTACCCTTATTTTTAAAAATTAAATTAATAACATATTACAACACTAATTAAACATACCATTGCAATATATGCGAATTTATACAGCTTTATTGCCGCTTTTCGCTTCTTAGACGCCACATTTTGCGATCCTCCCAATTACCTTCCTCCAGATTTCTTGATCGGATGGCTATTGCCACCTTGTCTTTTCATCAGGTACGTGGTCTTTCTTTTTTGCTCTTTTGCCTGGAGCCCATTCGTGTATTCTTTGAGGCCATATTGTGTCGAGCATTCTTCTAAGGTGTCCAATGTCCATACCAAAGCAATTATTTTGGTTCAATTACGTCGATAATTGATTCATGTACATCCATATATTCTATAATTTCTTCATTGCGTATTCTGTCCAAACGGGATACTCCACAGCTCCTTCTCCAGTAATTCATTTCAAGCAATTTTAGTCGTCATTGACATTTCTTATTTATCGTCCATACTTCTGAACCGTATATTGATATGCTTTGCACAATCGTGTTATATAACATTTTTTTTAACTCCATAAGATTGGGTTAAGCAGCTAAATCGTTCTAGATCCCTAAGCCATTCCTTGACACTTTTTGATCCAACTGTGCAGTGCTTGTTGTATATATATTTTAAATAAAGTGAGCGATATAGAACACCTTCGTCTTAAACCTTTGGCACAGTCAAATTTTTGTGAAAGTGTCTTACTCATTTTTACCCTGCTCCCTATTGTTTTTGTAGAGTTGCTTAACTACATTCACTTCCCATATCTTATTAGTTGGTACGCTGTCGTAAGCCTTCTTAATATCTATAAATCTTAAATGTATTTCCCTATTATGTGCTATTATTTTTGCTGATGATTGTGCTAAACAGAAAATATTATCCATCCAGGATCTCTTTGCACGAAATCCGCTTTGTTCTTCAATTTGTTCTACTTGCGTTTCCAATCGTGTGTTTATTATGTGTCCGTACAGTCGGCCTATAGAACTGGTTACACTTAGCCCTCTATAATTGTTGAAATCCTTCTTATGTTTTTTTTTTATGTATGGAACTTATAAATATGCTTCTCTCCATACTGTAGGGGTGTATTTCACCAATTCTATTGGACAACCTCCAGGACCTGGCGATCTTCTGTTTTTCATTCCCTGTAGTGCTTTTCGGATCTCTTCGACAGTTCTTCATAGTATTCATCCGTAGTAACCAAAGGTTCGTATTGTACATTTTTGTATTCGTCTCTGTTTTGAAATAATAGGTTTTCCTAATATTGTTTCCAAGTGTCTATGGTAATTGGGTGTAGTGTATTTCTTTCATTCATTGTTAGTTGTTTAATAACTTTTTATGCTTCATGCAATTGTCTACCACCTATCAGTTGATCTACTTCGGCACATTTATCTTGCCACATTACATTCTTAAGTTTTGTCACTTCTTTTTTAACTTGTCTGCTACACAGCTGATACTGTTTTCTGTTTTCTTCAGCTTGGCTCGAAAGCCATTTTTCGTATAGATGCTTTTTATCTTCAACCGATTCTCGAATGCTATCATTCCCCCAACTATCGTTGTTTTTATTGTTGCTGTTCTGATTTATCATTTCTCCCAATAAATCCTTGGCTGCTTTAAGTAGGCATTCTTTAAATGTATTGTACATAAATTCTGCACTGCCATCTAGTTCTATCAATTCTGTCTCAGTTTATATAGGAACTGAATCGATTTGTTCTAAAATTTGTGAGTGTTGTACTTAGTATATTCTATTTTTCCACCTTGTTCCAATGTTGTTTCGGTTGGGTTATTATTTTTGTACTTAAAGTACAATTTACCTCTTACTAAGAAATTATCAGAATCGCATTCAGCTCCTCGCTGCACTCGAACATCAAATGCTCTCATGTTTGACTGTTACTTGATAATAATATAATGAATTATCGATTCTGATCCTGTACTTGCACATCTCCACGTTATTTTGTGCATCAAGACTTCATTTAATATAGACAGCGAGAACTATTCGCATACTTCTATTATTCTCTGGCGATTGTCGTTTACTGTTGTGTCTGCTTCTCCGCATCTTCTCACGACTGGATCATGTACTTTGAATTCTGTTCTGCAGTTGAAGTCGCTCATCAATACTATTTCGTGTTGGTAGTTCACTCCACTTAATATGTTTGTCAGCTGATCTGTGTACTCTCCTTTTACTGCTGCTATTGAGTCATTTTTCGGAGCATATATTACCATTATTGTGACTTCGTGACTCAGTAATTACATCTGAACTGTAACAAAACGCTAATTGATGTGTTCCCTCTTTTTAATATAGTTTCTTAATCTTTTATGTACAACAATCGAAACTCCATATTTCGCTCGGTTGTTTTTGTCGGCACCACTGTAAATATGTGCGTAATCTCCTTTTTCTTTCCCACCCTAACCTTTCTTTTTAGTTTTAGTAAGTACTTCTATGTCTATTCTTTGCTTCTTAATCTCCTCAAAGACTTTTGTACTTCTGGTTGCAATTCCTTGTACGTTCCAAGTGGCAAAATTCAAAATAGTTTTTCTTGAGTATAGTCGTCTCTGATTAAATCCGTCCGGCAGCTTCCGAAGTATTTTTCAAAGATGTTTTGTAGTTTAAAAGATTTTCCGCTCATTGGAGTACAGGCCCAAGACCAACCCCAATAAATAATAAATTACGCCTGCATTTAAAACACTTCCATCTGAAGGGCATGTTTCTAGAACAGGAAAGAATGCAAAAGGAATTAAGAAACTGGATATAGTGTGGTTAAAAACAAGATTTTTTCGCTACATAATAATTCTACACCTTTCTGACAATGTTGAACAAGTTTTTGAAAGTTGTAATAGTAAAATCTGCAACATATTTTTGCATTCAGGTTTTCATCCAGTTTTTTATTTGGAGCATATCGATGCCCAAACTGATTTTTTAATTTTTAAAGAGGTGGAATTTTTTTTAATCGTTTATTCCAGGCTGTTAATAATGAGTGGTTATGAATTGACCGTACGGGAAACCCATAGTTCGTAACTATTCCGATGCCCAAATTGATCAATGTTCAGTTATCTAATGTTTTTGGAAAACTCAAATTTTTATAGACGTTCCTTCTAAGTGATTTGTCAATTGTTCTTAATCATTTCAACAATACCTTCCCTTAGAAACCCATTTGTTGCTGTCACAGGTCGACCAATTCCTTTCTCATACAATAGAAATTGTTCACAAGAGGTTATAATGTCCGTGTTGCCATCTCTTACCAAGTTAAAAGGATTTAGCAATTAATTATTATTAATTATTCGATTCCAGTAGAAGCCTATAGACATAAACTAACAGGTAAATGTCCATCAGATGTAAAACCTATGAAGAATAGCTAGTTTTACCAACATTTACTAATTGAATAACATTTTTCTTTATCATTGAAAAATTCATATTTTTTATTGATTATCAACTAGTGATGTGTCGATCCGGTTGGACTCGGTATAGAGGAACGAATCAGGGTTAGGATAGATTTGGATCCAATACAAGTTTCTAGTCTGGATTCGTTCCGAGGATCGAATAGGTCGCGAAGGCGTCAATTCTCGCTGACATTCGTCCCTTTGGAGTTGCGTTATTCAATCCCATACAATATAATGTTTTGTGAAGGTTGACGAGGAACAGCAAACGATGATAGTGTTCGTTAGAACTTTGACGCATGACACGGTCGGAGTTGCATGTTTTTTATCAGTTATCAGTGATTTATAGCTTTTGGCGTGTTGGTAGGTGCCCATTTGAAGTTTCAAACATAAAAACACAGAAATACAACTACCCCCACTTTAATACCGCAATTACTATCTGTAGTTGAACACAAAATAAGAATGAAAAATGTTTACAATACATTCATCCAGCGAGTTACAGAAGTTTCCTACTTCTAAAACAGTTTCAGAAAAAACTTTATTCGAGTTAAAAGAAAAGGTAAATGGACAAACCAGCCAAATGTACACAATAACTATGCAAAGCCACATGTAATCTATGCTTCAGAAGCAAGACCATATGTGCATCAGCAAGTGTTTCTAACTTTACTTCAACAAGGCGCATCGGCAATACCACAACAAACCAATAAACTGAAAGACATGATTGCCTAACTAATGAAAAAAATTGATACAATGCTAAATCTTCTCTCTGATTCGTTTACTTCTG